>JZSA01004176.1:0-114922 GCA_000956155.1 Cotesia vestalis | reverse complement strand
ATATATATATATATATATATATATATATATATATATATATATATATATATATATATATATATATATTTATATTTATATTTATATTTATTTATATATATATTTATATTTATATATATTTATATAAATATATATATATATATATATAAATATGAAAATCCACTCTTATAATTAAGATGGAAATGTATACGATGAATGTAAATATAGATACTTGAAGCCAATTTATTCGTAACGTGATTGGTCAAATATATCATAAGCATGAAAATATATATAAAAAATTCCATACCAACATTCACACGCGCGCTTGCGCGCGCAACGTATACTAGTTTTAAATATAAAATAGAGATGGATATATGAGGCATCAACTTATTCGTAATGTGATTGGTCGAATATATATCATAAGCATGAAAATATATATAAAAAATTCCATACCAACATTCACACGCGCGCTTGCGCGCGCAACGTATACTAGTTTTAAATATAAAATAGAGATGGATATATGAGGCATCAATTTATTCGTGATATGATTGGTCGAATATATCATAAGCATGAAAATATATGCAAACGCTATAGTAAGGCGCGCGCAAATTTGAATTCTAGTATATATATAAACTCAAGTTAGCCTAGAAATTATTATTGAAAAAATGAAATAAAAAGTATATGACAACTAATTCCTTATTTAATTGTATGGCACTGAAATTAGCAAATACTTGGCAACTTTTTGATTTTTTTTGAAAAATAAACTACACGGAAAGACAAGGAACTTTTACTATTCTACTATCATAATTTTTATTTAATAAAATAGTAATAAAAATTGAATTTATTAAATAAATTTTTCTTGCAGTAATTAACTCGTTTAACAAATTTTGAAAATGATAAGATGTTTCTCAGCTTCGGGATTTTTGTTGTTTAGAATTAAGCGCGAAATTTTAAATTTCTAGTGTAAAAAATTAAATCGGTAAGTTAGCACATCTTCTTCTAAAAAAAATGTACACAACTGATGGTAAGGTAGATATTCACGTTTCTCTCATAAACTTACCAATTGTGTACTTTTTGTAATTTTTTTTTTTGCAAATACGTCATACGTCATAGTAATAAGTCAGTGAGTAGTTATCAGCTGGTACTGGTTGTTTATTATCATATCAACGTCAAGTGAAAAAATTTTATTTTATCGCGGTGTTCTTAGACAATAATATGCAATCGGTTTTGTACTAATACACATTTTATCCATTCTACTATTTTATTCGTACTACATACATTAGTTCATTAAAAATATAATAATTACATACTTGAAAACTTGATAAACATAAATAATAATTAAATATACTTGTATAAAAATTTAATAACAAACATTTATCATTACGTGTTAGTGCATAACATTAATGTACGAGCATGTCGCAATAGTTAATGATAATTGTCAACGCTCGAGTATCTAGATTATATTAACAACATTATTTTGCCTGTCATTGAATGATGGATTTAACATCTAGACCACATATGAGTATATTGAGGACATTACAGTTACTTATACAAAGGTCAATATTTTTTTTTTTAATCATTTATTTTTATATCAATGACTTACATTCGTTTATTATTTTATCATCATAATAATAATAATTATTTCATTTTTATTTTCAGAGGGGGTTGGGATAGAACCGGAATTGATGATATTCAGCGCGATGAAGCATCAGCAACTTCTTCCAATGCTTTACCTAAAATAGCTGCTACTCCCTTGAGTACAACAACTCTTGAAGTAAATTTACAATTGTTCTTCAATATTTTTTTTTAATACAGTTTTCCGATTATTGTCAAATTAACAGACAACAGTTAATTTTTTGGATTTCATGACAGTTAAGATAATTATAAAAAAATTCCACATCTAGAAATTTGAAAGAATTAAAAGTGCAAATTTTTAGAAATTATTTATTTTTAATAATTGCTTTGTAATAAAAATAAAAAATTTGCAGATGTCTACTGATTTAACATCAAGTTTTCCGTCAAATGTCATTTTTAGATGATATTGAAGTCATCAGACATCTGACAATTTTTTTACTCTGGCTACAAATCTATTATAAAAAAAAAAAAAAAAAAAAAAAAAGGCCATTGGGCCACACTCGAAATGGAAGGTAGATTTCACAGAATGAAATTCTTGATAAAATAACATACATACGTCGGTTGTACTACACATTGCCTGAAAATGGACTGAGAAAAAAAAAATACTTTTATTAAGAAAATTTTCTTGATACAAGAATTTATGTTCTTGAAAATTTTCAAGAATATATACTCTTAGCTCAAGAACTTGTTAAATTAATTGAAATAATTTTTACTTAATTTAAATAAAGCTATTATCTTGTTTATCTATTATCCAAAGATAAATATTGATGCTCTTCTCTTCAGAAATTAATAATTAATAATAATAGAATATTTGATCGTCATCGAGTTTCTTGAACCAAGAAATTGTTAATTGAGTAAAAGTATTTTTTTTTCTCAGTGTGGTTCGATTGCACTCTTAAATTTGATAAAATAACTAAAAATAGTCAAAGAGTCAATGTTACATACGTCAAATTAAAGGTAATTTCATGTGCTATCACATGAATTTTTCAAAAATTAGCTATCTCTTTTTGATCAAAAGTTATACATCAATGAAGTCACCGAAAACGTGATTTTCACTTTTCAACACAAATTTTTCTGCCTAAAATTTAGTCATTTTGATTGTCTATTTAATATCACACTTCAACCTAGCAAATTGATTATTCACGGTCAAATTCTATTACTGATATTGTAAATCGATAATGATAATTATCCTGTTAACTCTTTGATTGATTTTATAACATAATTTAGAATAGAATTTTCTACTATAATTTAATAGCGTAATACAATTTTGATGATTCAACAGTAGCAATATTTCGCTCAATATTTATAAAATCATAGAAATTTTTTTTTCAAGTCTCATTAAGGTGTAAATAAACCCCAGGTGAGCCCGTCACGCGGCTCTTTCCTAATTTTAACTTTATTTTAAAGAAGCATTTCAGTAAAATAAAATACATTAAATTTAACAAATTAAATATAGTACAAGCTTAATAATTTTGGTGGAGTCAGTCAGTCTCCGGAGAAATCATTGAAGTCCAGCTCTCACGATGTTTAGACTAGAAACCGGTGACTCTCTTATCAAAAGCGATTTCTGTTACTTCACTGATAATCAATTTTATTCATCACCAACGAAGCATTTATTATTCTTGAATAAAATTTAAATAATAGTTTTAATTCAACGAAAATTAAACACTACCATCAAGATTTATAATTTTATTACAATTAGAATTCACTGTAAAAAATTCCAAACGAAAATTTCATTAGTTTGTTAAATATCTTATAATCATGAAAAATGTACGTTTTTGTAATATATTTTTAATGTTATTTTTCAAAGAAATCTGCCCTTTTATTACACTACCGACCTCAATTTTAAATAATTATTTAATCAGGAAACCCGTATTAGAAAAGAAATTCTAATAAATTTTATCATTTAATATCTAATGAAAGGTTAATCAAATAATTAAATAACGATCACTGTTTTATGTCAACAGAACAATGAAATAAATTTATCAACAAAACGTGCAAGCGGTTTTATTGATCCAGAAGTTGAACGTGTTAATAACAAATCAGTCACATGTATGATACAAAAACGTGAAATAGGTCCAACATTTAATGCAGGTCAAAAATGCCGAATAAATAATAATTTTTTACCTAATCGTATGATACCTGTAGCTAAATACAAAAGCCGCGCATTTTGTGGGTCATATTCTACTGATGGGAAACTTCTTGTTACCGCCAGTCAAGGTAAGCGTATTTATTAAATAAACTAATTATCACGTAGACTTAATAATCTATTCTTTGTTTACAGATAATTTACTGCGAATTTACAATACCCAAGACGGGGAATTTCATGAATACAAAAAAATATTTGCGCAAAATGTGTCTTGGAGCATATTAGATACTGCGTTCAGTCCAGATGGAAATTATATCGCTTATTCAAGTTGGTCTGACGCTTGTAAGTAATTGGCTTATTAAAAGTAATTGACATCTTGATTAGATTGATTACTACTATTATTACTTTGTAACATGTTTACAGTGTATCTTTGTTCAATTTATGGTGACTCAACTATTCAAGAAGCTTTGCCGTTAGCTCCGTCAGACTTGGGAAGATTTTGCGTTTTTTCGTTAGTTTTTTCCTGCGATGGGAAAGAAATTCTCGGTGCTGCTAACGATGGTTGTCTTTATTGTTACGATCGCGAGTGTCATCAACCAGCTATAAAAGTATGTTGTTTTTTTTTTTTTTTTTAATCAAATTAGAAAATTACGATTGAAAGAGTTTATCTGTAAAAATAGAAATTATTAAAATTTTAGAGCTGATAATTATGAAATTATTGACAGTATTGAAAATACTTTGATTTTAAATTAAATTAATTTTTATTGTTAAAAACTGACTTTTAATTAAAATAGTGTAATAATTTACTGCAAATTTTGAAGACAAAAAAATTTTAATATTCTAATTCTAAATTATTAATAATTTCGGAATAGTTAAACTTCTACAACTTTTTTAATAAAATTTCTTATAAATTATAATAAAACTTAATAAATCAATTAATTTAATCTAATTTTAAATATGAAAATTAATAGATTAACATTCATTGTAGATTAAAGGGCATACAGATGACGTTAACGCTGTTGCATTTGCTGATAACACTTCGCAAATTTTATATAGCGGTGGAGATGATGGACTGTGCAAAGTTTGGGACAGACGAACGTTAAACGAAGCAAATCCTCATCCAGTAGGTGTACTCGCTGGACACATGGACGGAATAACTTTCATTGATCCTCGTGGTGATGGCCGTTATTTGCTAACAAATAGCAAAGATCAGTCAATAAAATTGTGGGACGTCCGTGCATTCTCGAGTAAAGAAGCTGAAGTTAATACTCGAAAAGCTGTTGCTAATCAAGACTGGGATTATCGATGGCACACCCACGTACCCAAGCAACGTAATTTATTTCTTATAAATAATTTACTTAAATTTAGATCTAAGAGTTGGTTTCTATTAAAGATACAGTCTTCAGTAATTATGCTTGCAATATGTTATTTAGGTCGTTTTTCTGTTTAGCATAAATGCTTTACTTTAAATAATTAACAGAGAACCATGAACCTTGAAATAATCACCAACTTCTTGACTAATAACATGTTCAGTATTTCGTTTTAGATTTTTTTTTATTACTTATGTTACAAAATAGTTTACACGTCAACGTCATTATTGGAAGGCGATACGAGTATTATGACATATAGAGGACACATGGTTGTACAAACGTTGATTCGTTGTCATTTTTCACCGGCTGCCACCACTGGGCAAAGATATATTTACACTGGTTGTGGACACGGTAGAATTGTCAGTAAGTATTTATTAAATTTTATTTCTGTTGAATAATTTATTAATTAAAATTACTTCGGATTAGTCTATTAAATATTTGCTGCATCAATTAATTGATCAAGTGAAATTGAAACCTTAAGTATGTTATTATCTCATAAAAATAATTGAATAGTATCAACGTATTGCTTCAAAGCCAACAACCTGAAATTTCACATAATATTTATAATAAAGTTATCAAGTATCGCGTGATTATCAACGTCAATGTCTACATTTCGCAATTACTTTAATAAAAATCTAGTTCATTCAAAATTTAATAATTATTATGACTATTACGATTGTATTTATATAATTTTAATAATTATCTTTTCCTTTTTAGTTTATGATCTTTTGACGGGTAATATTGTAAGAACACTTGAAGGACATGAAGGATGTGTTAGAGATGTCAGTTGGCATCCGTATCATCAAGAAATAATATCAGCGTCTGTAAGTTTTATTATATTTAATAATTTATTTAAAAAATGGTTATTTCTAGGCTTCGATTATTTTATCAATTTCAATAATCAATACTTTTCTGTTACAGTGGGATGGAGTAATAGGTTGTTGGCGTTATTCTTCACAGGATTCATGTCCAGGTACTGGAGATTCTGAATGGAGTGATTCCTGCGATCAAAACTGGAGAAGTCCCGATTGATTGTTAATTTAAAATTTTTTACTTTTATTTTCATGGAAGTGGATAAATTTTAAAGGCCTGCTTACAAATTTTTACTATTATTATTATCATCATCTTATAAAAAAAACAATTATGTTTTTATTAGATATTGCTTGAAATATACATTATTATTTTTAATGATAATTAATTTTTTATCCACAGTGAATTATTAATTAACATAATTTAATTATAAAATTAAGTGATCAAAAAAACAACAGAAGTTGAGCTACTTAGTACGAAGCCTCACAAAGAATTGTCCCAATTCGTTTAACCTTAGTGAATTAAATTTCACTTTGAAACCTTATTTAGCATTACGTATTACTTTTTTTAGATATAACTTTTGCTTATAAAGTTATCAAGTCATAAAATGTGTCGAACAATTTTGATGAAAACAATAATTATCACCTTATTATAAAATTTTATTCACCGGTTAATTATATTACCGTAATGACAAGTTAATAAGTACCTAGATTAAATGATATTTAATTTTTAAAAATATAAATATAAATTTATTTGGGCACAATCAAAGTCATTTGAGTAAGCATTTATAGAGTTTCTATAAATGTTAATTTATTCAACATTAAAAAAATTTCAATGTGTAAAATATTAATCTTTAAATGATCAAGTAGCTAATTTTTATTAATTATTAATTATCATCATCATCATTACTTTGATTATATATCCCTAATTAACCTGTATAATATCAACATAATTATGCCAATGTCTTGATAAATTACTAAATGTAAATACCTCATATTAATTGCATTAAATTTAACATATATTTTATGAGATATTTCTGCAACTACTAAATATGGCCAATCACGTACAATTATCTCCAAGGTAGCCTATGTGATATACGCACAATTCTAACATATACATTCTCTCTCTTCACTTGGATAAATTTTTCCATGCGAATTGTGAAATGTTGACGTGAGAAAGAAAATTTCACTAAGCCAAATAATTTCTTAGCATAGTTTTGAATACTGATTTAATGAATATATTAATAATATTAAGTGACGATTACTAATGATATTTATAATTTATGCTGATGATTTTACAGCTGTTCAATGGTATTTATCATTGCGCTTAAATAACAAATTACTTACACTATATAATTAATTATTTACATTTGATTTTATTATTTTATTTATTTTTGTTTAATATTTCTTCATACGATTCATTAAAATTTATTGCTCTGCTAAATAACCATTAATTAATTCAATATTTGCAAACGAACATTATATTTTATGATCCAATTTCACCGTTAAATTAGTTAACTTATGATATCTATATCAATTTGATCTCTTCGGATTTATACTATTGCAAAAACTCTTGACGCAATTTTAGAAAAATTTTATGTAGTGAAAGATTAATAAAGTACTTTGCATAGCTTCCAATCGTTTTATGTCGGTACTTAACTTTTAGTTTCTATGCTTAACGAATTTTAATTTAAAAATAGTTATCCAAGTTTTCAATAATCATTATTTTCTACATTCAACCTTTTTATTTCTTTATTAAAAATTTTATTAAATTATCACTTAGGGACCAAAAGTACATTTTTCAAATGAATTAAAAAATCAACTTTTTACGTAAAAAAAAAAAAAAGGAGGAGGAGGGAGTAAAAGAAAATATCGAAACAAATACTTAAAAATTTGTATTAAAATAGATAATTTCAGATTATTCTTAAAAAGTTTTATAATAAATTCTTACAAAAGAAAAAAAAATTCTTAGCTAACATTACAAAAGAAATATTTAAATCCAATTACATCACTCTAGTTTGTATATTTTTTTCTGTTAGATGTAAAAAAAAAAATAATAAACATAATTCAAAACGAGCGATTTGAAATTTGAACTCCTATGGATCTTATAATAAAAATACTACTTAGCATAGAACTCTAAAATTTTTATCTTCAATTATATTTTTTTCTTTACAACACTTCCTCAAGAAAAAACCGATTTTTTCATTTAATTTTGAAATATTTTAATAGGAGAAGTTTGTATTGTAAATTTACATAAAACTTCCGGAAGTATTGAAAATTTTGTTTACGTTCACTAAATTATCATGAAATGAGACATTACATGGTCACACTCTAAAACATTAATGATCCTTGATATGATGATTAGATGATTTGGTCTACACTTTGTACAGTGTTTTATTTTATTACTGAAGAATGAAAAATTTCTATCAATTATTGTGAAGAATTATAATAAATTCAAATTAAATTATAGATCCAGAAGTATTGACAAAAAAATTTCAAATCATTATTTATTACAGTTCCTTGAATTTTAACGAAAATTTTTGACGACTATTACTTAAATCATATTTTTTAAAATATTTAAATATCAACATTTTTTGACGTGATAACGTCTTATAAATCGATGAACACCGTACCGGCTGCACGCACGAAAAAGTGTCACGTTCCGCCTGAGCCTGAGCGTGCAAGTGAGCGCGTGGAACAAGTGATAGAGAGGCACGATCGGCTTAAACGTTGACTTGTGACACATTTATCTCTCTTCTCGCGTGACGTCAAAACATTAAATTTGCAAAAAATGTAAATAATTTTTGAAAATAAAAAAAAAATATTTTTAACCAGTTTTAAAAATATTTACATCAAATTATTATTATTGATAATATTAATTATAAACAAATAAATTAATAATAATTATAAATGATTAATTAATAAAATAAAATAAAAAAATATTTGAATTAACAAGTGTATATAAATTTTAATTTATCGACAAAAAATTGTAATTTTCAATTAATTCCTTCTTTGTATTATATAAAATAATGATAACTCAGTGATAATAATTCAATTCAATTCATAAAAGTATGCAATTTTTCATCAATGCTTCCTTATGACGTTATCACGTAAAACTATCATCCATAAACCGACTTAACAAACAACCAATTTTTTTTAATGCAAAATATAAATTTGTGAATTTGTTTTATTCAAAATTTGATTTGTAAAATAAAATTTTTTTTTTTTTTTTTTTTCAAAACATTGTATTGCAATAATTATTTTATATAATTTAAAGTCAATCAAATTGAAGAATATATTTCACTAGCTATTGCCCGCCCACTCTACTAGGCACTTTATAAAATTGTAGTTTTAGATATAGACTTGAAAAATTAAGATTTTTTATTGTTACCACCCACCTCCGCGATCTTTATTGGAGGTGATTCGGTGTAAAATCCGATCTTAGATCATTTTTGTATCACATGAAGACGACTCCTATTAAATTTGGAGTCTATAGGAGCTATAGCTTGGAAATCAAAAATTTTTATTGTTAATACCTACCCCCGCAACCCTCTGTGGGGTGAGATATCGTAAAATTCATTGATAGATTATTTCTACATCTCTTACAGAAGATTCCTACCAAATTTGAAATCGATAGGAACTATAGTTTGAAAATGAGAATTTTTCATTGTTAACGCCTCCGCAACCCCCCTTGTGGGTGGAATTTCGTAAAATCCGTTCTTAGCTGATCTCTACTCAGCGAAAAGAATATTCCTGCCAAATTTAAAGTCTCTAGGTCTTATAGTTCCAGAGATATCGCGATGAGTGACTATATCTATAGAAAGTCTCCTATATATACATAGATAATGAAACTTACAATGAAAAATTCTACAATTGATCGATAAAGGTTTTATCAGCAGTGGTAAAAGCTCAGTAAAGTCAGACAATAGTAAACGTGTAGCAAAAAGCGAATAATAATAAATAATGATCGACACGCTGATGCTTGCTGTAGATTGTCGATCTTTATCAACTGTCACTAGAGTATCAAACAAAGAGATTTTATCAATAAATAATCGACTAATCAAGGTAACTATAGTTCCATACAAATGCTATATATGGAATCGAACTGATTAATGCAATATATTGAATAAAAGTTACGTAATTTAGATGGTAAAATAATAGCATAAGAAAATAAGAAACAAATAAAATTGGATAAAAATTCAAAAGAGATTTATGACTTCATCAACAATGACATCGACCAAGTACGTCACAAGTTTTATTATATTAGATAATTTAAACTTTATAAACATAATCCTTGGGAGGCAAATCAACAATCAAACATCTCGAGTCAAGGTTGTAATTGCATTAAGATTATAAATGACAATAGCTACTACAGCACAACGAATAGAAGCCGTGTCTTGTACTCGTACTCGTTCTCGTACTCGGGCCAGTTGAATTGCTTTTGCAGGGAGTAAGTAAGTCGATAAGAGCTTAGGCATATTAGTGTCCTCCGTCCATTCACGTAAATGGTTCCAACGCTTTAAGATCTCAGTCTTGTTTGAACCTTCGTCATTATTAAATCTTAACTTAGTTATTTATTTTTCTAAGTTAAATTTCTTTATTTTTGTTTCTTTTTCAAAATAATTTCAATTTTTTATCTGTTTATTTTCTTTAACTAGTTTAAAACATTACATCGGTTAACTTTTAATTAGTATCTAAGCACCGAGGCCTTGTTATCATCATCAGTAGAATAAACATAAACTGTTATTGACTTACTTTTACTATCAGAAGTTAAGAAAAATTTTCACTCATTTTATTTACAAACGAGTATCTGTCAACAACTATTTTGATACTACAAGTTTTATTTTTTGTGCTGATAAACATTGCTAAGCACATTTTGTAAAATATTAGTTCAATTATAAAATGGCAACAATTATAAAATGTAATAACGATTCGTGTGACTTTAAGAAGGATATTGGAAGAAGAAATGCTGTTCCAATCATTTATACTCGAGGAACTCATTTTGAAATTGGTTTTGATATTGTAAGTTAATTTTCCAAAATTCATTTTTTTTTTTTTTACTTTTGTATGCTACTGAAGTTAGCCATCAGCTGTCAATTTTAAAAATTTTAATAACAAATCAATTACAATAAAAAAATGCTTTTCACTCATAATTTTTATTAATTTTAACATGTGAAATTTTTTAATAAATTGATTGTTATAAAACTTAGAAAAAATTTTTAATGTCTGTCAACTTCAGTATCATATTTTTGTTAAAGTATTACATGCTTTTAATTTATTTGATACTACACACGCCCACTATGGAAAAAAATTTAATTAGAAGCTGTAAGAAGTTTTGGGTGTAAAAATAGTTTCAAAAGTTTTACGGAATTGATTTAGTGTCAGTTTTCGGTGTGAAATTTTGGTATAATATCTAAAATTATATATTTTGTGAGCAAATAATTGTCAATTGTGATTTTAAATTGGAATTCTGTGTTAAGTTTGGTAGAAATAATCAAATTAATTGGGACTTTTTTGTTTGAAATTTTATTTTTTACAAAAAGTTTTCCTTATAATTTATTATAAATTTTAAAACTTAAAAATAATGTAGATTTTTGGTAAATAATTTGTGGTCATATTTCAGAAATTAAACATTCCAAGTGTGATTTTTCTTTAGTTTCAAGTTTTAACGCACTTATTTACATTACACTGGGATTCATCAATTTTTGACAATTATTTTATCTTGAAATAATTTTGTAGTTTTTTTTTCATAAGCTAAATTAATGAAAGTGAAGTTAGCTGATATTTAAAAATTTTTTATTGAAGAAATTTCACTTAGACAATTAAATAAAAAATTTCACTTGTAAAAAACTTGAAAAACTACAAGCGCAATTTTTTAGAAATATTTTTTTAGTTGTAATTTAATTAAAAAAAAAAATCAAAAATTTTTAGACGTCTGCTAACTTCAGTGTCATCTAAATTATAGTTTATTTTTCGTTTTTTTTAGTTTTTACAATGACAATATACAGTTATGACAAATTTAAATAATTATAAGTGAAGAAAATCAAAGATCACACCACAAAATAATAGAACCAAAAAATTTTTTTAATTTATTTTGTAGTGATCATTATAAAATTAAATTATGTAACGTACAAAACCACAGTTTTGAATTTCATCCGTAAAAAACCTGATATGTATTCATTTCATAAAGATACACATAACTGTACAATTTATAAAAGTTATTATTTTTTTAATACACAGTAATAAAAACATCATAAAAAATATGAAGTGAAAAAACATATTTATCTTCACAAAAAGATTTAAAACATATTATCACCTCGATAATTTTTTTAAAGTTACAAACTTTAAAATAATAAAATTTACAAGGATTAAATATTTTTAACTAATTCACCGAAGTAAATAAAATATTTGTTACGTAAACAGTAGAGCAGAACAAATACTGTTTTTTAAATTCTGAATAAAATAAACTTTATCTTTAATAAATTCACTAAAATATATCAGACTAATATTGTTATCTTTATCAATACATAATTTAGACTAATCAACATTTTTAAAAAATTTAATACCGTGGTATAAAATTTATATCTCACCTAATAAGTTATTACATAACGATCGAATAGTAAAATGATTCATTGGCTAATTAAAATAAAAAATAGACGGATAAATAATAAATTCAGCACGTCAACAATCACGATAAATTATTTCAATCGATAATTGATACACCCTGAAACACTGTATTTTTTTTAAAACTTATGTATTATATTGTCATTGTTCAGTTACTTTATGCACACTCAGATTAAAATCATACTTCGAGTGTGTATGTTACACCGTTCTAAACATTATTTATTCGCGACAACCTGTTTTAACTTGTTTATTTTATTTCACCATATATTATCTATTTCATTAACAATAAATGTAATAAAATTTTCTCTAAAATACTTTCAGGGTCGTACTTTTGCTAAAATAATAAACGAGTTTGTAGATTGCTACAAACCGCTAAACGAGACATATTTGGCAGCGTACAGCACTGAAGAAGGAAAAAAAGTCTACGATGAAACATTAGAGTGCGTTAAAAAACAATTTCCGCAATATGTACGGGAAATTGAAGGTACAGCTGCCGGCGCAAATGTACCATTTTACAAGGTAAGGTTTCATGTTTCATTATTTTTCATTACCATAATAACAATAAAAATAAAGTACAATATCTCATAATCAAATTTAGTTGACTTCCCAAAGAGCGATTGCATTAGTTATGAGTTATGATATGATCTTCATAAATATGGTAATTCAAAGCTAGATTTTTTGCAATAAGATGTTAAGTATAATGACTAATGAGTAAGACTGCCACGTGTAGACATATCTTGAGTTTACACAGATACTTTCCTGACATTTAATAATTATTTTTTTTTTTATTACTCAACCTTGATAGTGGTCACGGTTTATCAATTGTGACAATTATCATTATTGTAATTACTTATTTTTCAGCTATTTCTTATGCATCTCGATGATATTGTTCCCAATGTCGTCAACGGAGAAATGGCGAGTACTAAACAGCCTGTTGGATGCTCATCCATCGTCTGCAATTATCCTGGACAGGTATAATTATTTTTTTTTTTTTTTTTTTTTTTAATCGAACAGTTATATAATTGTATTTATATTATAATTGTAGGAAATTTTAGTGAGTAAGTCATAATAATTTAGATGTTTGAAAAAATGCGATAAAGTGGCATACCTGAAAATTATATTTGCATACTTGCAATAATATTATGTAATTGGAATTAAATTAAAGAAAGAATTTAATTAATGTACGGCCTACATTATTTTCGAAGCGATTTGTAATAATGAATAAATGTATGAATTTTAGAGTTAAATTTAGTTTTTTATTACATAACGGAACAAGTTTTTAGCAAAAAATTTAAATCTATGATTCGAGAATATTTAAGTGATTACTGATTACCAAAAATAACTTACATCTAATTATTTATTATTTCTTTTTAATTGTGATAAAATTTAAGTTGCTCAATAATTTTTCTTAACAAATATCGCTAGTAAATGAATGTTTAATCCGTATATTAGTTATCATGTCTGTCTAAATAGTAACGCAATAATTATTAATGAATGTAATACAAATAAAAATTTTAACCTGTATTAATTCAAGGACATTTATCTATCAAATACTAAATGTTTTAAAAGACATTGATTTAATATTATATTAGTGTTAAAGAATAATTTATTTGATTTCAAATGTCATTTGAAACAGGTAGAAAAATTTGAATATTTAATTGTAAAAAATTGCAAATGACTTTTATTTTTTTATTCATATGTTTAATTCTATTTATAATAATACTATAAAAAATGGATGTTTAATTTTTACCCTTTGAAGAAAATTAGATACAGATATTTTTAGAAATTTTCAAAGGTAATTGAACAATAAATCCAATTTTTCAATTGATATAAAATGACATTCATAAGAAATTAATAAAACATAAAATAAAATAACATCATGAATTTACCATAAAAAAGACACGGTAAATATTTACAAGTGGGGTCAACCATTTTAATTTTAATTTTTTTAAACGAAATTTCTATTTGATTTTATTGATATATTTTTTTTTTTGAAAAATACATAAAAAAATGAACTATTAAAAAAAAAAGTTGATTATCACAATTTTAAAAAATTTTCAAAAAAATTTATAAATTTTTTAGAAAATTGTGATATTCAACTTTTTATTTTTAAATTAAAAAAAAAAAAAATAGCAAAAACAAAAAAAAAGATAAAATATAAATTTTATGCAAAAACATTAGAGCCAAAATTTTTTCCAACTTTTGAAGACAAAAAAGCTATCGAAATATTTATTTTTTTCTTTCACGACATTTTTCATCATAAATGCGCCGTAAAAACAAGCAGAATTAGAAAAAAAATTTGAAAATGTTAATTTTTTACCTAGTTATGGCCCAAAATGGGGTTAACCCCACTTGTAATTAATTACCAAAGATACGACAATAAGTCAGCATATCGAGATATGAAGCATTAGCTAATAGTTTAAAAAAAAATTTGTAATAGCTTGAAATAACTATAGAAAAAAAATCATTACTGAATTAAATGTATGACTGCGGTTTTTATTCTGGATCCTACTTTAAAAGTATTTTTCTATAAAAGTTATTGTTAAAAAAATTCTCTTAATTATTATTTATTCACAGGAAATTTTGGGGCACAACGAAGATGCTTTGAGTGAAACTTTAAATTATTGGTACATAGTCTGCGCAGACATAAACGAACCTGGATACAAAAAAGAAAAATTTTCATCCCTCTCATACGCAGGATTTCTTCCTGGCTACACAATGGGATATAATTATCACGGCTTAGTGTTCAGTATCAACACTCTGAGTGCAAAAACGCTGAGATCAGGAAAAACTCGTATGACCTAATATCATAAATATTCATATATTTCTAGTTATAATTTATATAAATATTAATGAAACAAAACAATATTTTAGCACGATATTTCCTAGCTCGAGCTCTTCTTGGCGTAGAAAATTTTGTTCAAGCTCAACAGACCCTGAGAAACAAAGGATACGGCGCTGCAGAAGGTTTTTCAGTGAACATGACATTTTTAGAGCAAGAAGGCGATAGAATGTTTCACAACGCTGAAGTTGGTCCAGTTGAAAAAAATTCAGATGAATCACAACTAAGTATTCTTACTGCTAGTCCCGGTGAAAACATATTTCACTGCAACAAGTAAGCATTAATTATTTAAATATATAAGTACATTTATTCATTTGAAATCGACATCCGTCTAATTATGAACAATAATTGCAGATATCTTCGATTAAAAGTACCCGAAGTAGACGGTGTGATTATACCAAGTAGCGAACATCGAATGGCAGCAATATTGCGACATCCGCGACCTCGAACTCGCCGTGAAGTCATAGAAATACTCACCGACCAAACAGATAACGAGTACCGTGTTTATCAAGAGTTCGGACCAGATGATTATGTTAAGACGATAGCAACTGGAATATTCGATTGTGTTAAAAGAACTTGGTCTATTTACGCTGATAAACCAAAATTCAATGAGCCATTAGTTGTTTTACCTATACGTACAGAAACATTTTAAATAATTTTAATTAATTCATTTCGATAATTACTAATGACTAATTATTAATTACTGAGCAATCGTTATAATTTTCCACTGCAATTAGTGCAAGCAAAAAATCATCCAGGGTATACTAATGATTGATAATAAACTTATCAGTTATAAAAGCCATTAATTTTTTTTTCCTTTCATTTTTTTTATTACGTTACATAATGCTGAATTTACAATCGAAAAATACCAAGTAAAATGTAAATATCAAAATGAAAAATTGAGAAAAATGATGTAAATAAAAAATAATAATTTTAAAAAATTAGCGGCAAAATGATGGTACAATAACTTTAGATTTTTTATTAGACGTCATTGCTGAGAAAAATTCTTTAATGTCTTCTTCACGGACAACTTTTTTATTTTCAGCAAACTTTTGTAAATATTCCTTCAGTTTTTCTTTCATATTATTGTACTCTTCAATTGCGTTTACTTGCTGAACATGTCCAAGCGACGCCAAAGCTTTCATACCCTTTTCATACTGAGATTCACTGGATCCGACTTTGCCGGCTTCCTCGTAAGCTTGTACACTGTCAGTTGGATCAAGAAGAAAACTGACCTGTTGTTCGTCGTATAATTTTTTGCAATTTTCACAAACACAGAGCAACGAGCGCCAGCCTTCAATCCAGAAACAAGCACCAGTTTTTTCCGTGGACGGTTTTTCTGGCATTATACATATTTCTGAGGGTGGGCTGGTAACGTCAACATCCTCTTTATTATTTACAGAATTCTTCTTTGTTTTGCTAGAAGAATACTTGGCGGCGTAATTCCTGAGAAAATCATGTTTAGTCATGCAATCCTTGCAAATAACTTCCTCGAATGAATCGTCCTCGGGTATCTCTTCTTCAGGACTACCCAAGTGCTTGGAGTGATACCAATCCTCACAAATCACACACTGCAGCATTTCATCATCAGTCGTAGCTTCAGGATCTGGGTACGGTCTTGAACAGATACAGTAGATTCCCTTGAAGTTTTGGTTGTATTTGTTTTCTTTATTCTCGGCTGCTTTGCACTATTAAAAAAATAATGAATATAATACTGAAGGTAAAAACTGTCTTTAATTTTGTTTTAATTACTTTCAATATTTCTAATTAGGTATCTTCATTAATACTATTAGTAATTGATACTTAAAAAAACAATTCTTTGTATTATAATTACAAGATTAAAATACTGATTTTTTAAATTTATGATCAAATAAAGTTTTTTCAATTTCTAAATTTCACATTTTAATTATTTATTTTATTTGTACTCGTATGAATAAAGATCATTTGTATTCATGTAATTTAAAATAATTTAACTCAAAAGTATTGACAAATTTTTTTAAAATATTTCTCACAATTTTGAAAATTATGTGCTACGTTTCATTTGTTTCTTTAAATGAGTTTTAAAAAATGCTTTAGAATTTTCAATGTTATTTCTTTAAAATTGAATTGATTAATTGGAAAAGTTCAAAAAAATATAACTAATAATATTTTTAAAATTAAAACAAATCTTAAGTTGTATTTAAATAATATATAATTATAGATAGCGTAAAATAAGTAAGTAATTTTTTTTTAATTTAGCAAAGTAACTAATCAAAAATAAATTTTAAAAATAATGCTTCAGTAAATGACTAAAATATGTTGTATTTATTATGAAGAAAAAAAAAATTAAATTTACTATATTAAATAAAATTTTAATTCTACAATCAAGGCCATTAATTCGAGTATACTTTGGTTTCATTTAATATGAAAAACAACAAAAAAACCTTCTCAAATGAATGGCCACAATTGTCCTTTCATGTGTCTAAAAATACTATTATATAAGTATGATACTGAAATTAACTGACAACTGTCAGTTTTTACAATTTTTCTAACAAATCCATTGCAATAAAAAAATGCTTTAAAAAGTTTCCACTAATAATTTTTTTTAATTTTCACATGTAGAATTTTTCTATTGAACTTATTTCATAATAATTACATTGCTATAAAATTATTAAAAAATTTCTAATGTCTGCCACTTTAGTGTCATCATTATATTTATATTGAACAAATTGTCTTAACAAGCCATTGATATTTTTCTATTGATAATAATTGGATATTAAAAAAAAAAAAAAATATACTTACAGGATCTAATGAACATTTTTTTTCTCCAAACTTAGTATTTCCACAGTCACATCTGAAATTTCTCTTGGTGTACAATTCAACAAGATCGTGGCCTTCATGACAATGGAAACTGCAAGCTAAACAGACACCAGCTAGGTCTTGTTCATTAGGACAGCATGTTTTACAAGCATAAAGTGCTTGACGAATGTAGCCCTATTACAATAAACAATTATCAATTAAATATTTAAACAAAAATATTACATAAAAAAGAGAGGAGTTTACAAGCCAAACAAGATGGAGTGTTATTGAGGACAAGAGAAAAATATATTCACCTTATTATAAGTACAGTTGCCGTCATCAGATGCTCCTAATACAGCATTGGCATCTTCTTCAAGCTGGTTTGCTTCTTGCAAAACATCCAGCATGGTGACTGAATTATCTTCTTCGCAATTTTCAACATTCTTTGATGTATCGGCCATGTTTAAGTTCTCGTCTTGCTTCCTATTGACTTTCACGTTTTTACGTTCCGTCTATAATTATTTAATCTATTTAATCAAAAGTTTAATTAAAAGTGATTAATTGAGTATTGATCGTTGCTTTAGAATAATATTTTAATAATATTAACGACATTTACTACTTACTTTTTGACAGATAATTTTTTTCCAAGCTATTTCTGACAGACTCTACAAAAGCGTCAATGGCCACCAGATACAAGTATTGTGGTTGTGTACAAATGAATACTAACTTACTATTCCCGCTCAAAATTAATTTCTGTAGTGTTTTCAGGTGCTTGACTTCTCGTGGAAGTTTTAGGAAACTTCTGGTCATATATTATACTTTGCGTTAATTTATCGACTGTTGATCAATTTTATGTAAGTATACAAATATTTTCATAATACTGAAGTTAGCGGTCAGCTGTCAATTTTCAAAAATTTTTTTAACAAATTAATTACAATAAAAAAATGCTTCTAAAAATTTTCACTTGTAATTTTTATTAATTTTTACATGTGAAACTTTTTAATTAAATTTTTTTTTAATAATTTAATTGCTATAAAATTAAAAAAAAAAAACATTTAATATCTGTCAACTTCAGTGTTATATATTTTCGTAACCTTAAAAACCTTAAAAACATTAGCACGTGTTCTGTTGATGGATTATAGTGTCAAAAAAAATTTTTTTTACTGATTGCAAAATAATATTTACCGATTGTTTGTTTAAATTTTTGAGGAATAGTTGGCAAAAAAAATCTTTCAAAGATGAGTGAAAAAAAATTAAAGCGAAATGACAAAAAACACAAACCGGATTTTTTGCCACAAGAATATTCGTCCTCAGAGAACTCCCAATGTACGGATAACAAAAAATGTAAAATAAATTATGACAATGGTAAGAAACTTCTAGAATTTTTTCAAAATATAAAGTAATTTTTTTATGACACTGAAATCAAGAGACATTTGATAATTGATAGGATTTTTTAACGAATAAATTACGACGAAAAAAATTATTGACAGTATTCTAAAACTATGTATTCGTTATATAAAATCCAAAAAAAAGGTCATGTCTGCTGATTTTAGTGTCATTTTTTATTTTTTCGTAATATAAGGTTCCCAGAAGTGAATATAAAAAACAGAAACAACTGAAAAATCTCATCAATTTTCTTCGAAATAATTTTTATATATTTTTTATGACATTAAAGTTAGCTGTCACTTGACAATTTTTTAATTTTTTTTAACAAATAAATTTCTTCCAAAAAATTATTTTTGAAAAATTGCATTTGTAGTTTTTCAAAATTTCTAAATGTCAATTTTTTTTATAAATTTTTTTGGCCATAATTTATTTGTTACAAAAATTCTTAAAATTATCAACTATCTTCTAAGTTAATTTTCATATATTTTTTTTTTTTTTTTAAGGGGCACACCTAGTGTGACAGCCTAAAAAAAGGGCGATTTTTGAGAATTAAAATAAAAAACTACCGTATCAATTGTTTAAAAATTTTAGGTGTATATTTAAACATATTTTAAAAATACATAGTAAAATTTTTGAAGAAAAACATTAAATATTTTTCGAGTTACACGCGATCCCCGACGGCACTAAAAAAAAAGTCCTCCACTGCTGCCAAGTTTTTTGCACTAGTTACTGATTTAATTAATCAATTAGTTCATTATAAATTATCTAAGCTTAATTCGATTTTCAGTTGTACTTTTTAGTAATAAATATGATTTTTTTACAGATGTAAAACTTCCAAAGACAGTTGAGGCTGAAGTAATTGATTCTGAAACGAATGAGTTAACGGATTTTAATATTGAGAAAAAAAAGATAAAAAAAAAATTGGTCAGTGAAGAAGATAGAAAAGTTCAAAAAAGTAAAAAAAAGAAAAAAAATATTTTTGAAGAAAATCAAGTTCTTAACAATACAACACAAGAGCCCATTGTCGATAATCAGTCTGATGAACCATATGTAAAGAAAGAAAAGAAGAAGAAGAAAAAGAAGAAAGATATTGAGAGTGATCAAGATTCAAGTACGGAAATGACAAATAAAAACGGATTGAAACTCGAGAGAATTAATCCAAGTACAATTGATGATGTAGGTGAGGTTAAAAAGAAGAAAAAGAAGAAATCGCATGAAAATTATGTGCAAATTGATAATTTAAATAGTGAAGAATGTAGTGATGGAAATACAGTAGAAACAAATGAAACTTTAAAAAAGAAAAAACATAAACGTCAACGAGAATCTGCTGAAAATGATTTAATTCAAAATCAGAATTCACAAGAAGATACTAATGATGAAATAAAAAAGAAGAAAAAACGTAAACATGATATTGAACGTCGTGAAGACAGTGACTCCACAAAAATGGAGTCTCATTCAGTTGATGAATCTGTAGGATTAGCCAAAACTGAGAAAAAGAAGAAGAAGAAGAAGAAGAAATTAAAAGAACAAGAAATGGAACAAGAACAAAGAGATGAAAATATAGATCCCTCATCTGGCAACATTAAATTCGAAACCCAGGAACTTTCCGAGCATGTGGATAAATTGAAAATAAAGAAGAAAAAGAAATTGGAATCTGATTCTGCTGTAAATTCGTCGAAAGAAAACGGCAAGAAAAATTCAAAAAAGGAAAAAAAATCGAATTCTGAATCTGGTGAGATTGTAACTGAAGAAAAAGTTAAAGAATTTAAGAACCCAAAAAAGACTGAATTAAATAATAAAAGTGATAATGAGTCGAGTTCTGATAATGAAATGGATTCAAATAATTCGAATAGCAGTGAAGAAAGTTTTAGAGAAGAAGAATCGAAAAGTAATACAAGGGGGATTGAGGAACAAAGAATTCGAATGAAACAAAACATTTCAGATTCCGAACTTTCCGATGAAGAAGACGATGAAGATTATGACGAAGAAGAAACACTACCACGGAAAAGAAGACATAAGTCAATATTTGAGCAACACCCTAAACTTGCGAAAATTATGACTGAGTCTGATGATGAGCAAGATGAACTTCAGTTCCAGCAATTGAATATACGTGAGTCAAAGGTTAGTGAATTCCACATCACTTTTTCAAGTCTTCAATTAAAGTTTGACTTCAATATAATTTTTTGTTTCAGCAACTATCAGATCTTGTGGTAAAACTAATTCATCATGTCTTGCCACAACACAACGTAGAAAAATATGCAGGCACTCGTTCACTTAGCAAAGAAGAAAAAGAACGTTTTCAAAAATATGCGCCTTTGAAGCTTGGAGTTTTCTCTCCAGATGAAGACAACCGGATTGTTCACAATTGGAAAAAATTTTGCAAGGTAATTTGTAAAATTGGATATTATCCACCAGTACTATGAATGCTATGTACATATAATGATAAGTTATTGATTATACACACTTATTTAGGTACATGATTGGAAAAGATCTTTAGTTCATCCGTTTACGTTCCGGAAACGTAAAGGTTTTTATTTCATCTCGAAAGTTGAAGAACGAAGAAAGTTCATTCAATTTTTAGCACATGGGTTGCCTAATCGTTCTCTTTATAGTGTCTTTGGAAGATTTAAAAATTTATATGGGACTCACAAGCAAAGCAGGTAAATTTATCAATGATTAGTCTTATCTTAATTAATAATTTCTCACATGATAACTTTTTTGATACAACAATTATTAGGTCAACATACTCTTTTTTTTTATTTTTTTATATTTTATTTTAGAGTTATTATTTTGACAAATGTCTGCATAAGCAGCATTATTATATGAGAAATTTTTGTATTAAATTATTATTTCTGAAAAAATAAAACTGGAATTTACATTTATTTTGGAAGAATGAGCTAAATTAAACTGATAAAAGTAAATACATAAAACTATTTTTCTTATTACAGGTATACTAAAGAAGAAGATGATATCATATTAAAAACAATAAATGATCCTACTGTTAAGCATCCACAAGTAGTTTTAGCTAAACGACTAAACAGAACGAGGCAATCAGTATGGCGACGGATACAGAAGCTCACAAAAGAATCTGATTCCGATTAAAGTAATAATGGTCAGTAAATATTTTTCAAGTGCTGTAAAATTTGTAAAACTAAATTAATGTGTTAATTTAAAAACCTAAATAATAATCGTGTAAACTCAATTTTTATTTAGTATAGAGTAATACCAATTTTAAAGTTTTCGAGTTTTTAAATTATTTTTATTGCTAGCAGTTTTTATAAAAGAAACTGTTGTTTTAAAGCATGTATTGTGTAATCTTGTTTTATACTTCATAACTTTTTCTGAAATCCGAAATCCAAAGCCAGACTGAAAATGTAAAATGCGTAAAAATTTAATTAAAAAAAAATTAATTTCTAAAATATTGATTAGATCATATTAATGACTATCATTAAAATTTTTATACTACAGAATAAATAAATTGAATAAGTCATAAAAATTATTGAAGCAACTTTATAGAAAAAAGTATACATGCATTTTTGTTCAGTAAAACTTATCTATTAAAAGTAATCGTTCTCACATCGCAGTTTAAATTAAAAATTTTTTTCTTATATAAAATTTCCAACAACTGGAAAAAAATTCTACAAGAGTTACAAAATGACTATTACAAAAAACATTTATAATTATTGTAGTATAAAAAAATTATACCACTTATTTGTACAGTACAATAAATTGTTTTAAGCTGCATAATATTAACTACAAATATTATAATTAAATTCTAATAAAATGAATAAACTCTGTTAATTTTTTAAAGTAAAAATCACTACATGAAGCCGTCATCATTATTCAGACTGAGTAAAAAACAATGTTCATAATTCAATAGTTTATAGATTTGATGAGGCAGCGATTCGGTAATATCTTAAATATTAAAAAAAATAATATAGTTGTAATTGTAATTATTATTAATATTATTACAATATTAATTATACAATCCAGTCTCCTTCCGATGAAGAATATTATCTCTGAATCGATATGGAGAACAATATCATATCTACAGTTTTATCGTATACTAAATCTATCTCAATTTAAAAATATCATATTATTTTTATAAATCAAAGATTGACATTTAAATTCAAATAATAATTTCGCTATACTAAAGCAAAGTAATAAAATTTTTTTTCGTAAAATAGTCCTCTCAACAGTAATAAATGTTGTAAAAATATCAATCTATTAATGATAAGTGAATAATAAATGATAATAATAATAATAATAAAAATAAAATGAAATAATTAAAACATTTGTCCGATAACTGCAAGTGATCTGACCGCTGTCTGTACATTATTGACGTGAATATGATGTGGTACATGTGAATGATTATTCTCAGAAGTAACCATTTCACTATACTGTACTCTGCAACGTTTTTGATGAGCAAATAAACTTCCACTGTGGCTGTACGCAGCACCACATGTTTTACAAACATAAGGTTTTTCTCCCGAATGTGTATAGGTATGTTCCTTCAGTGTGCTGAGTCTTTTGAATGCCTTGCCGCAAGTTTTACAAAGATAATTGGCTTCTCCGGTATGACGAGTTAAGTGACGTCTGAAGGCCGAGCTTACAGCAAATGCAGCACTACATACGTGGCAAACGAAGGGTTTATCACCAGTATGGATTCGAATGTGATTAGCGAGACTGGTCGTTGTTGTAAAACCGCTGTTACATGTTTGACACACATGAGGTTTTACTCCAGTATGTGTTCTCATGTGATAGGTCAGTGATGAATTACTTGGATATACTTTACTGCATATATGACAGAGATATTCCCGCGGTACTTTTTCCTTAGGTTTATTGTGTGTTCTTTGATGAAGAACTAGTCTAGCTTGACTAGCACACACTTTTTTACAAATTTCACAGGTTACTGGCTCTGCTTTTGGCTTATGCATTGACACATGCCGTCTTAATCCTTTTTTAGTTGCCATAACTTTGTCGCAATGCTGACACTTGTACTCCCCAGAACCGTCTTCATCACTGTCAACCTTTTTATTATCAGTATCATTGGTCCCATTGCCATTGATATTATTAGCCAGCGTATTACTGCGATTGAATGTTTCGTCGTCGGACTCATACAATTTGTTCTCGTCTGACAAATTGTCCAGTAAACCGTGACCATGTTTTTCAGCATGTTTCTTCAGCGTATCTGGTCGGAAGAAATATTTTTTACAAACCGTACAGGAATATTTTTTATCACCGTGAATCAATGAATGTCTTTTGAGATTCTTCAATGTCGAACAAAACTGATTGCATTCACTGCACTTGTACAGACCAGGTGCACTGTCGAATTCATCGGTTTCATTTGTCTGAAAACCGTCACGATCGTCATCGTCGTCCTCGGTATCTTCAGTTCTTACGATCGTTATTGATCCGTTTTCATTGCTCCTTATATTATTATTATTGCTGCCCTGAATTTTATCCGAATGACTCTTGAGATGCCGAACCAAGCTCTGCGGCTTAGCAAAACATGTATGGCACAGTTGACACGCATGAGGCTTAGATTCATGAATTTTAACATGTTTTTCCATATTCTCAAGGTTGTAGAATGATTTTAAACACACTGGGCATTTGTGTTTTTTATCATGAACTTGGGCATGATTTTTCAAGCCTTTCGATGTGTTGTATCGTTTCGAACAAACTTTACACTTGAATTTTGGCTCATCGTCGTCGTCATCGTTATTATCAGGTAAATCTTCGTCAATTTCATCAACGCTGTATGATTTACCGGCAATATCTTTAGCCTTGCGCGTTAATCTTTTGCTGGGCACTAATTCCTGTGATTCTTCTTCCCACTTATGTTCGTGTAAATCAATCGAAATATCTTGCTCTTTATTAAATCCTCCAGCTGGAATTTCAGTTTCTTCTTCTTCATCCTCAAGATCTTCGTCTTCAACACTGTCATCGTTATTAACCAACAAATCGTTGTCTACGTATTGTGCAACCGCTGGTTTCATTTCAGCTATTGTAACGGAATTTGGTAATTGTTGCTCTGTTTCAATAGCGACTGCTATAGAAACTTGTTGCTGCTCTGGTATTAATACTTGATGTTGAATATCTTGATGATCGAGTTCTTGATGTTGATGTTGGAGTTGGTGTTGGTGCTGCTGATTTTGATGCTGAGTCGATTCAAGAACTGGCTGTTTTTCTAATTCTTTCGTTTGGTAGCCAATATTACACAGGAATAGTTTATCGTCAGAAACTATTTGATTGCTTGTAACTTCAACTTGGGGATTTTGGTAAACACCTATCGTATTTAAATCTTGATTGAACCCTTGAATTTCTTGTTTTACAAAATAATTTGAATTTACATTTTTAGCCATCGTTCTCTCTTCAACTTCTGTTTGCGTACTGGAGTCCTGCAACTATTTGAATACAATAAATATATAATAAAATGGAAAATAAAACAACATCAGAAATAAATAATAGTTTTCTTTTAAAATATTGAAATTGAGAGACATCTGAAAATTTTTAGAATTTTTTTAACGAACAAATTATAGCAAGAAAATTTTATTCAAAAACTTCATCTTTAGAAGCTCTGAAAAATTATAAATGAGATTTTTATAAATTATTTTCTATGCATAGTTTATTTTCCAAAGAAATCAAAAAATTGTCAAGTGTCTGCTAACTTCAGCCTCATTTTCTTTTAGATAAAAAAAAAAATGCAAATAAAATTTTGAAAAAAAGGTTTGAAATTTAAAGTAAAATTAATATTTTAAAAATGTTATTCTTTTAAATATCCCTTTTAATATATTCATATTTAAACATTAAATTGAATTTTTTAATGTAAAAAAATTTTTAATAATCTATAGAAATTCTAGCAATTCCAATAAATTGATACTCCCAAATTGAAAACCTAATTTATACATATATCAATTTTTGTAAATTATCTTTAAATTAAAATGGATGAACTAAAGTTTAATTTCGGAAATTCAAATTTAAAATTTCTTTACTATAATTATGCATTTTAAACGATAATAGCAAATACTTGAAAAAGAATGATAAAAAAATTTTAAGATTAAATAATTACATTTAATTGAAGACGAGCTGGTTTATCGTAACACAAACGTAATCGTGCATCTGAATTCTGACACTGTTCACGAAAATCATGAGCAACACTTGCTTTATAAATACAATTCTCACAAATTAACGATGGCAATCCGTCTCTTTCATTAAGCTCAATAGCCCCACATGTTGATATACGCTGTGATAAACTTGGAAAAACACCTGGTACCGAATCATTACAATACAATGATGTTAAATTTGTTGATTCTGTTAAACATATTCTACAAACTCTATCGAAATCCAGGTAGCACTCGGTCATTATGATATTTTTTATTAAAATATCTATTTTACCTGTAAAAAAAAAAAAAAAACTATGTTATTATTGTAAATAAAAAAATCTCATATTATTTTTATAGTTGGAAAATATTTTTTTTTGTATAAATAACTGATAATTAAATAATAACAAAAATATTTTTAAAAATTGACAATAAAAAACAATTAAAACAAAATGGTTCTCAACCTAACAATACCTGATATTCATACCCACAAATGTTGATAATCCAATTGGTGATGTACTTATATTACATCTCGTGGTACTTTTTGTTTGGTAACTCAATCATTTACATTGAAAATTACCATAATATTCAATTAATTTTCAACATCACATTAATAGTTGACTCCATTGTCAAGTCACATCCAAAAAATATTGGTTCGTTTCTTTGTTCAATGGCTTCTCTGAGCCTCAATGTTTTTTTTTCTTTATTTTTTTTTTCTTGAGCAACCGTGAACTGAAACACGATCGAATTGTACGCGAATAAACTCTTACAAGTTGAGAACAATCTTTTTATTTCATTGAAAAAAAAAAAATATGTATATATATATATATATATATTGGTTTGGCAATAATAACAACAGTAATATATATGAATGTTGATGCATAATGCACGTGTGATGTCGCTAAGTTTACTTTTTATCAGCTGATAATTTATCGACTTTTTTGCCGCTAGATTTTTTTAATACAGCTGACAATTTTTAATTGAATTAAGAAAATTATTTATTTGATGTAAATTAACAAAAACAAAACAAATTTATCAACCAAAAATTTATTAAAATAATCTTTTTAAATGAATTATATAATTTTTCGGAGTATGTATGTTAATTGTCTATATTTTAAACACAACACGAATTACTTTTTATTATTTTTTCTATTTATAAAAAAAAACATCTATTTTTAGATACTTGAAATTATTTCATGACAAGAAAGGACATTTAAAACCTATTTTTATAACTAATTTGTAGCTTACGTCTCTTACTTAGTAATAAAAAGCTAATATAATTAAATTAACATAAAGTATCATATTTTGTTCTATGAATACTCGTTAATTTTTAACAATTTTTTGATAAAATAAAATATTTCATATGATTTTTAGAATTAACAATAATATACAAAACTAAATAATCACTATTTAATAATAATTTTAAATATTAATTGCAGGCGATTGTTTGTCATTTAAAACTCGTAAATATTTTTGAACATAAACTCTTAAGGTAAATAATATTTATATATATATATATATATAAATTAATGTTAGTATTACACTCATTGAAAATAAAATGAAAATTACGAATAACTGGCATATAAAAAGTAATATGAAATCTACAAATTCATTAAATAAAAGCTCGGTGTACTCTTTTCAAGTGCGATATCAAATGAGCACTAAAATAAAATGTTTTTTGACAATAAGAACATGTATTTTTTTCAGACTTAGTATTCCCACTGTGAGCTAATTTTTTATGAGACTCTAGCCAATTTTGATTAGAGCATACTTTACCACAAATATCACAAATAACTCGTGATTCGTGATAAGCGCGGTGTCGCATCAGTCCTTTTTCTTTTGAAAATATTTGCCCACAAATCTCACACTTATGAATGATAGGACTATTAGTGCCATTAATATTACTATTGACATTATTATTAGTATTAATATTATCAGTGGATAATCCTTTGATCGAAGACTTTTTAACAGGGTGAGTGGTATAGTCTTTAAGGTCGGGTGACTTGTCACGGAGTAGCTGCTCGTTGCAACGATCAATTTTTTGCTGATCGTTGACCATATCGGAGTCATTGCAGTCTTTGGAATTGTCATAATTGTTTACTTGAATAGTTGCGACTGCTGCTTGGGTCAGTTGATGCGATTTCAAATGAATTGCCAGCTCGTCAGCCTTAGCGCAACGCACAGGACAGATTTTACAAACATATAACTCATCTTTGTGAATTTTTCGGTGCTGTCTTAATATTTTTAACGTCTCGAACGCCTGAGCGCAGATTGAACATGTATATTTTTTATCACTCGGCAACTGAAGCGGATCAAAAGCTAAATTCTCAAAAGCTCCTAGGTGCTCGGGGTATACTTTACTCTGAGCTTTTGTACGCGAGTTTGGCGAGTTTGTAATCGGTGAACTGCTCGTTGTACTGCCAATCTCAAGTAATTGCAATTTTAACTTGTAGGACGGTGGTTCGTCGTCAGTCATTCCAGCACTCTCAACACTTGGGACCTCTTCTTGACCAACAACAACTTCTTCGACGTCCATACTCTGGATTTCTAAGTAGTTAAACAGATCTTGGCTAGATTGTGAAATATCTGGCGTAATTAACTCTGGTTGGAGAGTTTCTTGATAATGTATAGTCTAGCAATTAAAAAATAATATGAGCAAGAACTAGGAAAAAATTTTTTTAAAAGACAATAATAAACAATTAAGAAAAATATTCTACTTACTTTGAGGTTAGACTCTTTTAATTTTTTATAATATAATCTTAACAGTGTATCACTGCGTTGACATTGCTGACGAATTTTAAATGCAAGGTTGATATTATTAATACATTTAGAGCAAATAAGTGTCGGCAAACCATCATCTTCGGTGATTTTAATACCACCGGACTCTTGAATTTTATTTAAAAGATCGCGATATTTTTCATCTGTTTCATTTTGACAGAATATTGACAGTGAATTAGCATTTTCAGTCAAACATACACGACAAATATTATCAATATTCACTAATAAGTTTGACACTTTATATTCCATTATTATGTATACACGTTTGTTTTGATTCTTATTATATATTTGAAATAATCAAAACAAATAAAATGGACTCAGTTTTCAGCGAATAAAATGTGTAGGTATATATTATTATGTATATATATAATAATATAATATTAGACACGCATACATGAAACAGTTCTATTGTGTTTATTTGACATTAAATGAACAAGGGATGGCGTTACTGGTGCATTCAAAAACGCGCGAAATTTCAAAGGATATGTCTATTCATCCGTAAAAAAATCCCGATAAATCCACGCCGCGCGAATATAAAAAGTGAAAAAAAAAAAATTTCGTATTCGCTCTTTTGGCTCTAAGATAAAAAAAATTATGACACTGAAGTTGGCAGACATTAAAAATTTTATAATAATGCAATTATTATTAAAAAAATTAAATTAAAAAATTCCACATGTGAAAATTAATAAAAATTACAAGTGAAAATTTTTAGAAGCATTTTTTTATTGTAATTGATTTGTATTGTTATTAAAATTTTTAAAGTTGACAGCTGACGGCTAACTTCAGCATTACAAAAAATTTTAAGCCAAAAGGGCGTATCATTTTTTTTTAATTATAATTAATTATTAACTTAAACAAAAAAAAGTTATAACACTGGTAAAAATAATGACTTTTCCACTCATTTTATTAAAAAAAAATATGGATTTAAATTAAAAAAAAAAAACCAAAATAACAGTAACATTCTATTTAAAGAAAAAAGTATATGCCTCAATTCCAAAATTTTCATTTCTAGAAATAGCTATTGACCCAATAATCATGGTTCCACTGATAAAGTATGATGAATTATGTTTAATTGTACAAATTACAAAATCATATCAGATCAAAGTATTTTTTCAAAGTTTAGATTTACAAGCAATATATATTTATTATTTTTTACTCTCAGAAGCAAAAGATAATGATAATGGAGACGGCATCGAAGTACTGCCTAGCTAAATTGATATTTTAGTTTCTTCTTTAATCAAATACATATACATATTCTCTTCAAATAAAATGAGTAGGAGAGTCATTATTTTTACTATACTTAATTATAATTAAAAAAAAATGATATGCCCTTTTGGCTTTAGAATTTTCTTGTCTTAGAGCCAAAAAGTATAATATTTATAAAAAAAAATTATAACTAGCGTAAAAGTATTTAAAATATTTATTTCTTCATGATATATTGCAGTAGCTAAAGCTTCAATAATTAATATCGCGATTAAATAAAAAACAAGTTTATTTTTAAATTGGAACGTAATGTATTAGTTCAAGTTTCAGATTTTAATAAGTATATTTTTCATTTTCTCAACAAGTACAATTGAGTTTTATATTCTAAGTTTTTTATTTTAAATAATACAAAATTCGATTATCATATGTTAACTACACTATAACTTTTGACTTGTTGGTTACATCATAAATTATTAATTTGCATTTTAACACACAATTAATTAAAGCGATTGGAATAATTTTTTTCATAACAAATGTAACAATTGAATGTTTTTTTTTTTTATTTACAGAATAACAGTAAAACTATGAAATAATCATAAGAATGAAAATTAAAAATTACTACTCGAAACCAATATATCATTGATTTGAAATTTTTAAAAATAACAATAAACAACACTAAATTTATAAAATCATCATTATGGTATAATTATAATTAATTATTGTTTTAAACATGAAAAACAATGAATTTTATTTCAATTAAATAAAATTTTAGCACGTTGTTATGAAATTAATTAAACAACAACTCTTATAACGATAAAAAATCAAAAAATAGTTGAGTAGTTACGAAAGTAGCTGTTTCAAGTCTCAAAAAAAGTTCTTCCTCATTTTTATAAATCAATTATTTAGAAAATAAATCAAAATTATTCTAGATAACTCAGATTTTGCATTAATTAAACAACTTATAAATATTATTGATACTATAATTTTTAACTATGTTAAAGAACATTTAAAATAAATCAAATATTGTGATAAATTCAAATTTGTTAATCACATTTCCAAATTTATATTTTAACACAAAATCTTTATTGGAATTAATTAATTATTTTAATTGATTGTTTCACAATCTTAAAGATAAATTAATAAGTATGAGCAATAATGTATGAGAAAAAGTTCTGAAGTATCGGAAAAAATCTTTGCAGCTCCGAATTATTTTTTTTTTTTTTCATTAACCTTCGGATGTAGAATTGTTTCGAGAACTAATAAAAAAAAATGGAAGTATCTTGATACGATTATTATTTTTCCAATTCCCAGTGGACTTTTTTTTCGTGTTTAAACCGTCGATGACTGGACGCAAACACTTTGTTGCAAAAAAAACAAACTCTTGACTCGTCAATCTCTGTTTTATTTGCGTAATGATCCTTTTTTTTATGCTTATCAACTTTTTTTTGGCTCACAAAAGCTTGATTACATAAATTACAGATATGTTTTGAAATATGATTACGTATGTGTCGATTCAATTTTTTGATGTTTTCAAATTCACGACGACATATTTCACATTTATGTAAAATAAAATCCTTAAGTCGTATTTTATGATAGCAAATTTTAGATTTTCTTTTCTTTTTTCTATTATTTAATTTTAAGTCATCTGTGTTTGCTTTAGGTCCATAATTTTTCTCAACATCAACTTGACTGTCTTGACTTCCAATTGATTGATTATTAGCTGTTTGGTTACTTTTAGAAGCACCTCCAATACTATCCTTTTCATTAAACTCTTGATAATTTCCATTTTCGACTAAATTTGCAGTATTTGTGGATGAATTACTCTTATCATCATTGTTACTGTTATTACAAAGTTGAAGATCATAATCATCCTCATGCAGAGCTCGAAATTTATTTTTGTTAATAGTTATTTCAGTTCCATTAGCTGACTCATTACTACATCGACTATAACTTCGCTGTCTACGACGTTCTCGAAGATCATGGATCACTTTGTGACTTTTCATCAACTTTAAAGTATCAAAAGTCTCTGGACACCATAGACACTTATATTTTTCACCATGATTATTGAACAAATGATGAGCCAAAGTTTCTTGGCTAATAAAAACTTTAGAACATCGTTGGCATTGAATTTTTTTACGATTGTATTTTCGTTTGACACATTTGTTCTCACTTATACTACCAACTTCAACTTTTTTGTTTTCATTTTTTACTTCATCAATTTGTGAAGGAACATCAAAACAATTTCCATCTTCACTAGTTGAAATAACTTCATTAATTATTAATTTGGATGAGTTTTGGCTTCCTGTTGGTGAGTTTGAAGATTCTGTTAAGTTTTGCTGGTGATGTGGTACCTAAAATTAATTAAAGTAAACAATTGTTGTGGAACAATTAATTCTATGAAATAAATCATATTGTTTTATGAATAAGAATAGTCATATTGATCTAATTTGCGTTACTAATGCTAAAAGGGCACATCTCAACATCTACGCCCTTTTGGCTCTGCAGAGCCAAAAGTCATTATTTTTAACGGTGTTATAACTTTTTTTTTTAAGGCTAATAATTAATTATGATTAAAAAAAATGATACGTCCTTATGGCTTAAATTTTTTTTGTCTCAGAGCCAAAAGGGCGTATACAAAAAAAATCTTTTTATTCACTTTCCTTACAGATCTGAATGTAATAATTATTTTTAGGTTGGTTGGAGGAAAAAAAAATTTTTTATACGCCCTTTTGGCATTAGTAACACGAATTGTTTCATACTTACCTGAATACATTGCTGGATAAATTTTTCATGTAACAGTCGAAGTTGTGTCTCGGAGTACTGACACTGAAGTCGAAATTTATATGCTATTTTAGAATTATCAATACATTTGTTGCAAATAAAAATAGGTGTTCCATATTCTTCGCTTAACTGAACTCCACCACACTCTTGTATTTTTTCTAATATACCTGGATATTGTGTTTTTTCTTCATTATTTGAAAGCAATATTAGATCATTAGTTTCTGTTAAACAAATACGACAAACTTTATGTATTTTTAATGTTGACAACGGCATTTTTTTTTTTTTTTTTTTTTTTACAATTAAAAATAATTTTAGGTTTATATATACAAACAAATATGTCAGTACTATTTTTGATAAGCACTTGGGTGATAATAATAGGGAAAAAATTAATCACTTGATGTCGCTAATGTGTAGCAACTTTTTTAGCAACACTATTGGTTATATTGGTTTAAACCAACGCCTTGTATCATCTATTATTAAAAAAAAAAAATGAACAACCGTAACATTGAACATGAATAGATGTATAGAGACAAGTTCTTAATATTTTTTCGTAATAAAAAATGTTTACGAAAGTTGCAGCCAGATAATTGAATCTTAAAAAAAAATGAAACCTGCACCTGAAAAACTACCATAAATAACATGACACTGAAGTTGACAGATATAAACATTTTTTTAGATATTTATAGCAATTAAATTGTTATAAAAAAAAATTAAATTAAAAAGTTTCACATAGAAAAATTAATAAAAATTACAAGTGAAAATTTTTAAAAGCATTTTTTTATTGTAATTGATTTATTAAAAAAAATTTTTAAATTAACAGCTGACTGCTAACTTCAGTATTATTGAAAAACTGGAGATACGCTCTATGGAATTGTCTATTCTTCGTAATGAAAAAATCTCGAGAACAGAATTTCCTCTCTTGAAAAACCCTTAAAATCAAGACAAGAAAGATCTAAGCAACTTAGCAAAAATTACTAAAAAATTTTATACAAGTTCAAACGATACTTGTTTACATTCAATTCATCGTGTTTGCCTTTTTTCGTTTCAATTCATAAACGTTTTCGCAAAAAAAATACTGGTGGATAATATTTTTTCAATTTTGTAGTAATACCACCGAATAAGCAAAGAGCAGATAACAATAATAATTTTTTAGACTAAAAATTGCTTCTACCATTACTAAAAATATTCTTTGAATCACCGATATATTGTTAGATTAAATAATGATTAGCATAGATATCTTCCGAAATGATGTATAGAATAGCTCAGAACCTTTGTTTAAATCTAGTCACAGATTCAAAATTAAAAGACTAAAGCAAATGTGTGGAAAAGTGTTGGTCGAATTTCATTTTAATTCGAATAACTATAGTGGAATAAAAGTAAAAACTAGATACATCTTTTTATTGCATAATTTACTTTTATGTGCTGTATTTAATTTAATAGTTCATTACCCTTTTCTCTTCTTTAGGTTTAATAATGGTAAAGTAATTCTAGAACAAAATTCATTGACGCAAGTGGTATATAATTTCTATTTCCATATCCTCTCTTCGTATCCAAAATAGGTACTGCGTAAATACAATATTGCTTTAGAACCAAGACATTTAAAACTAAATACCGATAAGTTTCGACAAACTGTTCAATTCATTGATATCGACATAAGAATTAATAACCACCGAATAATTATCCATTATTTAACAATAATCTCCTAGTCTAAAATTTGCATCTACAACTACTAATCTTTTTCAAATATTATCCACTGTTAATATTTATAGGAAAAAGTTTGATCTATTTCTGAAAATTTCTTCAACACGATTTATCAATAATAAAAAGAAACATATTTTTTTTGTTGATTGAGAATAGAATATATATTTAAAAATTTCGTCACCCACATAAATTTTAAAAACTATATTAACTAATAATATTTTCATTAAAAATAATCCTAATCAACACCAATAACAGCTCTTTCATTTAATAAACGATTACAAAGAAATTAATTATGAGCTGGATATCTGTAGAATATTAAATATCCTTACTAAGCTTTGAATTTAATTGATTCCATGAAACACACCAGAGTGTAAATGTGGAATAAATATATGATTCGATAAAAATTCAATCACTTGCCTAAAAGATATGAGCTGCCTATAAACTTATAACGTTGTATACATTCTAGTAATCAATATCAACAATGATTTATCCTTAACCTTAAAAATAAACTTATGTTATGGAATTAAAAATTTAATTAATTATAAAACGAATTTTTAAACTTATTAAATAAACAAAAATTAACTAAACTTAAAGATCAAGTTGTGTTAGATCCAGAAATTGTTGTAAGATAACTTGGTTTCCAGAACTCAATTTATCTTCAGTCAACAAATCTTCTTTGTCATCAAATTCTTCTGAACTTTTAATGTCTTCTATAAACTTTGATAAATCTTGACTGTCATTTGGAGTATCAGCTTGACTGCGAATCATCTAAAACCGTGAATAATAATTAAATTATTTTTAAATAAATATGAAAATGAAGTTAGCCGACATTCCAAAATTTTTAGAAATTTTTTATTCAAAAAATTTCAATTAAAAAATTAAAAAAAAAATTGTCACATAAAAAACTTGAAAAAATATAAGTGCAATTTGTAATGAATATCTTTTTAGTTGTAATTTAATTAATAAAAAAAAATAAAAAATTTTTTAGACGTCTGCTAACTTCAGTGTCATAAATAAATTTTATTTTTGGTAATAAATATTCGATACATACTTCAAGGTTATTTTGAATTAACTCTTCGTAATACAGCTGTAATTTTTTCGCTGAATGTTGACATTGCAGACGAAATTTATACGATATCTTTGTATTCTCGATGCACGTATCGCAAATCATAGATGGTAAGATACAAGCACCGAAATATTCTTTACCTTCACTTAATTTAATATCACCACACTCTCGTATTTTTTCTGCCAAGCCTGGATATTTAGGTTGCTCTTGGTGATTTGAAAAAAGTGGTGACAAATTATTTGACTCTTTCAAGCAAATTCGACAAATCTTATGCGAGTTGTTTATGACATCTAAGTTCTCCATTGGTTTTTTTTTTTTTTTTTACTTCAACAATTGATTGGGTTTAGCAAACAATTGACTTGTTTTCATTTAATCCAATATATACTTACTATATGTACGAAGCAAAATTAATGACCACATGATGTCGCTAAAGCCAAAATTTTTGAACTAATAATAATAAATCATGTTAAGAATTTATCTGTATCTATCATTTAATTTGAAGTAAAAAAATATTATTGTGTGTATGATGAAATTATTAATACTAAAGTTAGTTAAAATGGAAAATTTAGGCGCGCAGTAGCCTATCGGATCTGGCCCTTGCTTTCCAAAATGCATTGGACCGGATTCGAGTCCGGCGTACATCAATGAATATTTTTAAAAAATAAAAAAAAAAAAAAAAAAAAAAAANAAAAAAATACAAAAATCTGTCCATTTTTTGCTAATTAATATCATATAATAAAAATGATTTTAGTCGGTAAATTGAAATTAAAATTTGATTTATTATGTTATATGGAACAAGTTTACATTTGGTGAAAATATTTTTATTTTCATAGAAATATTAATTATAAATATTTAAGTACAAGCATATAAATTTATTATAAAAGAAAGAAGAAACAAAATTAATAAAAAAAAAAAAAAATTTCAATATCATCTAATTACTTTATACGTCTAACAATGGAAAAAAGTTCTAGAAGTTACTTTAAATGTTTTTATACTTGAGCATAACGAACAACACTTTTAACTATATTGCATTATAAAAAGTGTTAAATAATATTAATGAAACAATTATAAATTTTAATTATATAATTCATTATTTTTATATAACATACGATTCAAGATCACATAACAATTTTTATGAAGAATTTGGCTGACAGGTAAGGAATGGCGACGAACTTTTATATTTTTGTTCATGTCTGAATCGTCACTAACGTCAGGATGATGTTTTTGTGTATGTTTTAATAATGGTAGACGGTACAGAAAAAATTTGTCACAGTATTTACAGAATAGTTTTTTTCTCATTTTATCAGAGTTAGAAGGACGTACTGGACTGGACTTCCTGCGTTGTGATTTATCTAATTTCTTATTGTTGTTATTATTTCTTACTGCGCGCTTTACCAAGTTTTCATCGGTGCTGGACGATTGTTTTACTCTCGATCTCTCGATTTGGACAATGTCTGATGTATCATCATCGCTATTTTCATTACTGCTTACAATCTCATCTTCAGTAGATTCGTCATCGGTGGGCGGCTTTTTCTTGGATTTTAGTCTCTTGAACACAAATTTACTTTTATCTTTCAATTGACGTTTAGACAATACTTTGACTTTAACATTCTTTTTAACTGCTACAACACCGCGAGATTTATTCTTGTTTTTAAGGAAAACCTTGTTATTTTTATTAATGCTGTCTTTAGGCAATTCATCATCGTCTCTCTCTTCATCTTCGTTATCATTATCATCAACAACTGATTTAGATTTTGAATTTTTTAATCTCGTATCTTTCTTCACCTTATCAATACGACTATTCTTTTTTTGATTAAACTCCATATTATTATCATCATCTGTCACTAAAGCTAAATTATTTTTAGGCACTTGGGTATTATCACTCGAGTCTTGAATATCATCGTCTGGTATACCAACAGTGTAGTCAACACTCAGTGCATCATCAGGTAATATTTCAATATTATGGGCTACTTCAATTGCTATGTCATCCTCTAGATTCAATATTTGATCAAAATCATCAGCAAATTTGGATTGAACATTAATTTTATTTATATTTTGAGATTTGTGTCTATTCACTCCTCCTTGCATTACATTATTTAATCCAATTATTTTTGAAGTTGATTCAGAAAATTCTGGACTCCGTTCCCTAACATGAACTTCGGCTTGAACTTCAATGCTGTTACCAGAGTTAACAACACTATCTTCCTGAGATGCATCGTGATTAAAACCTTCACATACTTTATCGAGACTAGACTTTTTTGTCTTTCCTGATTTGCGGCGTTTAAATTCATCTTGTTTAACAGCAGGTACGTTGCTTAATTCACTAGCATTATGGACTTCTTGAGATCTAGACCTCTTACGTGAAGATAAACTTTTATCTTTCCTATCTACTATAATCTTACTTTTATTTGGCACTTGAGGATTATTTTTAAAATACTTTTTTGGTTTTTCAATACTGCTATCACTATCTTTAACAATTAAATTACTGCCTTTCCCAGAAACGTAATTACCCTGATCAAGTATATCATCTTTAGTATTACGATGTTGATCGGCAGCATTGATAGCTTGTTCTTTAATGCCCTCATCAACTTGTGCGAACCCAGTTTGTTCTTCATGGGTGAAACCTTTAAACGAATCAAGTTCTTCTTCTATTTCTTCTTCAGCAGCAGTTCTTTGATCCGAGTCTTGGAGTATAATAGCTGATATTTCTTGATTATCATCAAGTTGAATAGCTATTTTTTCACCAACTGGAATATTTTCATCAAAAGTAACAATTATTTGTTTTCGAAGATCATAAGTGTGGTCAAATTCTCCCACAATGATCGGTTGTACGTAAACTGCTGCATCGGTATCTTTAATTTGTTCATCAGCATTTTTATCAATGCTTTTATTTTTATTAGCAATGGTTGCTTCACAAGTTTGATTAATACTCTTATTATTACTATCTGCTACTTGAGAATTTTTACCATAAATATCTTTAACATTATTTGCATCGTCAACATCTAAAATTAAATCTTAATTAGTATTTATATCTAAAGTATACTAAATCAGTCTCAATATTAATTAGAAAATACCTTTTTGTTTTGCACCAGCTACACTACCAAAATCTACATTATTGCTATCACCTTTTCGTATAAAATCAGTCAGTTTAGTTGAGTCGGCAGTTTTTCTTGGAGGTATATTGAGCTTATTAAGAACTAAAATATCTTTGTACTTTTTTCTAGCCATTTCTAGGCGTTTTTCATAAGGCAAATTATCAATATCATTTTCATTACCCTCTTCTGAACTTTTGCTTGACTCATGGTTAATACTAACTCCAGTTGTACTACTCTTAACGGTACTAGAATTTGGACGAGCTGTTGTGCTTACATCAGGCGAATTATCACTTTGCTCATCAGCATTTTTTGCTGATAACCCATTAACCTGATTATCATGACTGTTTATTGTTGATATCCCATTAACCTGGAAACTATCATGCATTTCTTCTTGTATCTCTTCGACCACTCTCTCGAGGTATTTTCCATGAATGTTCGTTGATTGGCAAATTTTCATTACCTTCTTGACTTTTGGAATTTCTATTTCAGCATTCGGATTCTAAATAAAAAAAAAATAAATTTTTAAAAATGTACTAATTTCAACAATGAAAAATGTTTATTTAAGTCTGAAATGATGCTGAATTTTACTGATCTCTATCAATTTTTTAATTTTTAAGACAATTACATTAAAAAGTCATGAAATAAACGTGAAAAAATAATTTTATGTGTAAAAATTTTGAGTGCGAATTTTTTAGTGTATTTTTTTTTTTTTTTTTTTTTTTTTTAATAATGAATTTTCTATAAAAATCATAAAAATTATTTGATGTTTGGTAATTTCGGTTTTATCAGTCGACAAAATAAAAAAAATCGTGAGAAAAAAATTTTTTGACAAAGTTAATAGTAAACAACATTAACTAACATCTATTACCTCCCATGGCATTTTACTATTTTTTTATTTTACAATGGATAAAATTTTTCATTTTCTTATGCTTTTATACTTATGTAACAAAAATAATTAAAAATGTTAGCGTTTTCCCGCCAATTTTAACTAACAATGAGGCTAGTATCAGACTATTTTTTCTTAAAAGTTTTTTCTAGTAATAAAATAAAATAATAAAAAAATAAAAATAATTACCGAACATATACAGTCCTTGGAAGTATGAGACTGCAATCGACAATATGATGAACTAGAACGTTGGCATAACAGACGAAAATCATATGCAGCATTGAGTTTGGTCACGCATTCATTGCAAATAAATGATGATAATTCATCATATTCATTGATATCAATACCACAGCAAACGAATATTTTACGGTAGAGATCAAAAAAATGTTTTCGTCCTTGTGTATTGCAAAAAATAGGCGATAATTTTGTCGATTCTTTCAAACACAGTCGACATGTGCCCGTCATTTTTGTGATTGTAACTGCCACACGTGTGTTGTTGCCCACATACACGTCTAATGACACACAATTGTAACTGGCACTCATTATACCAAAAAAAATAAAAATACTAAACTAATAAGACCCAAAAGATGGCGGTAGTTTATAATTTTAAACTATTTTTTTTGGATTGTAATTTTAAAAAGTAACTCCGAATCACTGATTTTAAACTCCAAAACTGTGATCAAGTGTAAAACAAGATTTTCAAAAATTAAGATGTGTTTTACATAAATTTTAATGTTTTATGTGTATAAATATAAAACACATGTATATTTTAATTCTGTTTAACTTGTTAAATCTTTTCATCACTGATATCTCAAGGTGTTTATTGTTTTATATTGAAAAACGATTAACGAGAATAAGACCGTGAAACTCAACACTGGCTCTGTTGAAGAAACACCGACGTCTACGAGTGCTCACTTTGATGCGAATGACAAAGTCACGTATTTTGTGTTTCTTCGGGTTACGGGGGTATTTTTCTTGTAAGTATTATGAATGGGAGAACTAGTGGGACAGAATAAGTTTAACGATGATTGGTTCCCTTCTCCCTTCGTACTAATTTCTACGTACTACACTTCCTATATATATTAAGGAAATGTATAATTTATAAATATAAATGTTTTTAGACCTGAACTTTTGAGTTAACATTGAAGATAAACATCAGAAGCTAGATAAGTAGACAAGACCCTAAATTGAATGTACTGGACTTTGACTCTCACGTACACTATTTATGACCCTAATATTTGAGATTTGCTCAGTCAGGTATACTTAATGTTCAGGCCTATTGTCATCTTGAAAACAATAATAGCCTCCGTGACAATACTAACGATACTTCAATACCTGGATTAAGGATATTTCATTTTCTGTAATTACATGAAAATTTTCCCAAAATCTATGTCTAGACTCTTCAAGTCTATGCATCGAAAATTTTACAAATTACATTGCCAAGTACCAATGACTAATAGATTTTTAATTTTCAGTAAATTACTGAGAAACTTCAATACTACTCTTCTTTGAGTTATTTTTAAAATTAATATTTAACTAAAAATTATAATTTTATTTTTAAAAATAAATCTTTTGTTTAAACACAGTACACAGTAAAAAGTTTTGCGTCAATGCGTCAAATAATTTTATGTTAAAAATTTTTATGTTAAATATTTAACACTTTTTTGTGTTAATTTAACACAATAAATTTTAAATTTACACATAAAAGTGTTAAATATTTAACATGAAAATTAACTTAGCAGATAGTTGATAATTTTAAGAATTTTTGTAACAAATAAATTATGACAAAAAAAAATTGAAATTTAGAAATTTAAAAAAACTACAAATGCAATTTTTTGAAAATAATTTTTTTGTTAAAAAAAATTAAAAAATTGTCAAGTGACAGCTAACTTTAATGACATATATTTAACACAAAATTTTTTGACGTAATGACCCAAAATTTTTTACGGTGTAGTTTTTAATTTTTTAAATAATATATTTTTTTGTACCCTTTCATAAGAATAATTTGTATGTATTAGGTATAATGAAGAAATTATCGTTATGAATATTTTATTAATTTTTGCAGTTATTTAATATTACAGAAAATGTCAGTCAAACTAAACATCTGTTCGGCAGACCAGGCTCAACCAGCCTAAACTTTTCACCCTCAGGTAATCCTCTTTCTACTTCTGGAGTAACCATTATTAACAACACATTTTCTTTTCACTGAATTTCATTGTTTATGAAAGGAAAAAAAAATTTTAATTTTGTGCTGCATACGAAAATAGTAAAATCCAGTTTTGAGACAGTCAATCTGGAATGCATGTTACATTGGTAAATATTGCCGCCGAGAATAAGTTTATCCAAAAAATATTTATCAAATTAAATACAGAAGCCAACATAATGTACACAATGTTAAGAAACTAAATATATCATGGATCATTGACTGATAAAAACGTCAACCACTAATTTACTTAATTTAATAATCGTTTAGAAACGTTATATGCTTATGTCACGTAATTACTTTGTTTGTAGCGGTATAATACAGTTTTGTACGGAGAGATTAAAAATACATTGAATTTGTTTTTATTTAAAAAAGTTTACTATCAAATGTAGCAGCCAAGTGCGTTCTTTTAAATAAATAATCAAACTTAGAATAAATGTTAAACAAAACTAATGGTTAGTGTATGGTAGTGTCCATCCATAAAATATATAATTATCAAAGTTAGATATTCAATCAATGTCATCTCGAATTACAATGATTATTTTAATGCCACGTTTTTAACAGTATAGATTCAATTATAATAATCACTGCTGATATTAAATATTGAAAAATAATCACACATTGTTTCTATTTATAGTATAATATAGATATATTCCATGATATGCCAGATGCATTGCTTGACGCTATAATTAACAAATTAAGAATAATAAACAAAACGGCGCAAGTGTTAAGTATAAAATTGTATTTAAATCGAAGTAATAAATATAATTAAAATACATCAATGTAACGCCGCATAAATTATAATTAATTTAACTGTTTCCAACCGACCTTGACGAAACTTGGTACACATGTTCTTTGGGTAATTTACGACAAATTATTTAAAGTAAATAACCTTAAACGAATTCGAATATGAGCAAAATCGGTCAATTAGTTTAGAAGTGGTGACCATTTAAAATTTTCAAAATAGTGAGAATCACGTTTTTGGTCATTTCATTGATGTATAAATTTTGATTAAAAAGAGATAGCTAATTTTTGAAAAATTAATGAGATAGTTCATAAAATTGCCTTCAATTTGACGTATATGTCATTGACCTTTGGTAAATTTTTAGTTATTTTATGAAAGTTATAGCATTGATTGCAAACAGATAGCAATGTGTACTACAACTGACTTATGAACGTTATTCTATTAAGAATTCTCAACAGATCCTAATGAAATTTGGTACACAGATTCCTTGGATAATTAGCTTGCATGAGTCCTCTAGGATAGACGAAATTAGTAAATTAGTTTCGAAGTAGTAGCTCTTCAAAATTATCAAAATAGCAAAAATCACGTTTTTTGTAGCTTCATGGATGAATAACTTTCAATTGAAAAAAAATAGCTAATTTTCGAAAAATTCATGGAAAAGCTCATGAAACTGCCCTTTATTTAATGCACATAATATTGAATTTTTTTTTTTACCTTCGATATTATAACTAAAATTAAACATTTTTCATTAACTTAATTTTTTTTACTTAATAATGATCAAAATATTCTTATCACCGTGAACTAGTAGACATAACGATTGATAATTTATTATTAAAAAATCATACATAGACTTTGCTCATTTTCGAACAAATCCGAGATAATTATCCAAATAGCATATGCACAAAGAAAATTTTTGCAGTACTTCTTTATTGTAATTAATTTAAAAATTTGGTTTTCAACAAATTATAATATCAAAAATAAAGAGAATTTTATATCAAATGAAATCTACTTTTCATTTTGGGTGAGGCCGAATGGCATTTTTTTTTCATTACTGTTGTTTACTTGTAAATAGAAAAAAAAAATAATTTTATAGATGCATTTGTCAAAAACATTATCTAATAACAAAGTTATTTATAATTAATAAATGTTTAACTGTCTATTTTTCAACAATAAAAAGATGTACCACCTTTTTAAACAAATAAATCAATTTTTATTTATTATCAAAGATAAAATGCTATGTAACGTTTAAACATAATTTACTTCTTTGGCTTTTCCTTGCGACCTTATTCATATTAGAATATTTAGAGTCGTTCATAAAATACGTTTACACTTATAGGGGGAGAGGGTCTCGCTTGATGGGACAAGATATGACAAGAGAGATCAGAGGGAGCTTAAAGAAACGTGACGATTACAGCTCATCAAATAAATTTGCAAATTTCTCTCTCGGCTTTTTTTAAATTTATTTTTTTTCTAACGATAGAATGTTATCCGTTTTATATTTTTAAATATATAAATGTATTTATGTATATATTTTGGTAATAATGGCTCAATAACTTGTTTTATTTATATTTTGTTGATGAATTTCATAGAAATCGAACTATTGCATTGGTCCTCATGACGGACCTTTTGAAAAATTTTGCTATTTTCAGACTTAGCTCCACAGGCTAATTTAGAAAATACGCACACTAATTCTAAGCGAATGATCGACCAATTGGTGATGACTTTTTAGCTACTACATTATCATTTATTTTATCAGAACTAGAACAAGCCATGAATCTCAACCCAGACTTGGGTTGACCGAAGAATATTTCAAACATAATATGATTTTCTTTAGCATGCCGAATTAATAATTGCTCATCTATTACAGAATATTCATGACAGTCATTGCATTTGAAAATTTTCTAAATTTAGAAAAAAAAAGTTAAAAAGTTAACTTTTTAGTGGGATAGCATTCAGGGCTGGATTCACCACGAATATGAGATTTTTTAGCAATCGGTTTATTCTTTTGTCTTATTATAAATTTGAGTTTTTCTATCAAGAATTCAACACGGCCCTGTTTTTAGTATTAGAAAAAAAAATTCGCCAGGCAAAATCGTTTTTCCTTTCCAATAAATCATGTACTTGAATCAATATACAGTTAGCTGTATTTTCTATCTTCATCTTTTAGTCTACTTTTAAGTTTAAATTTATGTTGAAATAGTTAAAATACTTATTTATTTAAAATGGTACAATTAAAATATTTATATTTATGTTGAGATGCAAAATAAAAAAAAATTTTATTTTTATAGACGATAAGAAATGATGCATATGTAAGGTTTTGTATTCAAGTTCCATTTTTAAGCCCAAAGAGCTGAAAAAATAATAAATAAATCCTGTAATTAAATTGATTTATAAATCTAGAATCCAAAGTTATATTTAATAAGCATTTAAAAATATAAGACTTAAGTACACAAACACTTAACAGTACTAAAGTTAGCCGACGTTATTAATTTTTTTTTTTCATTTATTAAATTATAAGTAAAAAAGTATTTTTAAAAAATTGAAAAATAAAAAAAATGAAAAATTTTTTGTTATTATTTTGTAATAATTTTTTCAATAAAAAAAATTTTTAAATGTCGGCTAACTTAATTTTCATAAACACTTACTATGTAAAAAAAACTTGTTCTAAAGCACTCTGAATTTTGACAAATTAATAATAATCGATCGGACGGATCTTTTTCTGGGAATTAAACACTTGCTTTACTCTGGAATACAAAGTAAAAAATGATTATTATGTAATTATTTACCATACATCCCAATGACATTAAAGTTAACAGTCACTTAAACATTTTTTAATTTTATTTAACAAATAAATTTGCTTCAAAAAATCATTTTAAAAAATTTCATTTTTAATTTTTTTAAATTTCTACATGTCAATTTTTTTTCTAATTTTTTTTTGCCATAATTTATTTGTTACAAAAATTCTAAAAAATTATCAAATATCGGCTAAATTAATTTTCATTACAAACCAAATGTTCATAATAACTGCTATTGTTCGACTTTAGATTAAGAGAATCCTTTTGTTTATAATAGTCCTCAAAGCATTTTTGGCAAATCGTGGATAGCAATTTTTATCCATTAATTCCATAGCATCTCTGAAGTTTTTTTTTCTAATTTAATAAATCTTTTTTATCTTCTTTAAAAATAGTTGGCCTGTGTTAACAGTTTCTCACTATCTTTTGTTTCTGTAATATTAAATTACTTTATTTATCTTATTTTTCGGGGTTGTATAGGTGGTTATGTTAATGCCTGATAAACCACTAGGAATTTTAAAAAAGTATAAAAAATATGAGAATTAATTTAGCAGATATTTATTAATTTTTAGAATTTTTTAACAAATAAATTATGGCAAAAATAAATGAGGAAAAAAAATTGACATTTAGAACTTTTTAAAAATAGTTTTTTAGAAAAAATTTATTTGTTAAATAAAATTAAAAAATTATCAAGTGAAAGAAGTTGCAAACACCAGTGACATGATAACACTGAAGTTTACCGACATTAAAAATTTTTTTAGAATTTTGTAGCAATTAAATTATTAAAAAAGAAAATTTAATTAAAAAGTTTCACATGTGAAAATTAATAAAAATTACAAGTGAAAATTTTTAGAAGCATTTTTTTATTGTAATTGATTTGTTAAAAAAATTTTGTGACAGTGAGATATGCATGCGTGTTCAAAACATGAAAATGAAGTTAGCCGACATTTCAAAATTTTTAGAAATTTTTTATTGAAAAAATTTGAATTAAATAATTAAAAAAAAAAATTTCACCTGTAAAAAACTTGAAAAACTATAAGTGTAATTTTTTAGAAATATCTTTTTAGTTGTAATTTAATTAAAAAAAAAAAAAATCAAAAATTTTCGGACGTCTGCTAACTTCAGTGTCATGTTCAAAACGCGGGAAACGCGGGAATTAAAACCAGTCGATAAGTTAGAAAATAAATTAAAAAAATGTTAACTTATCTACAGTTGTCAATGAGATTTCTTCTGTTCCTTCTGTTTCTTCCCATTCAGGACTTGTGTTTATTAACATGTGTGTAGTATATATATATTAATGAACCTTTTATTCATAAAAATCCTAACAACAACACATATTACTAAGTAAAAATTAAATTATTCGTTTTCTTCAATTACTAAAAAAATTTATCACATGCCAACTTTCAACGATATTAAATGCTGAAAAAAAAAAAAATAAATAGATAAACCAAGAAAAACAGTCAACAACTGGTCACCATAAGTATTTGATGCGGATGTCAAACGAGTGACATGTATGGGAACGGAGAGTTTGGTTGCGTGTGTATGCAATAAATAATTAATAATTATTTGTCAATAGAAAATAATATATTGACAAGCGATTGCTAGCATACCACACATACCAAGCTAGTTATTGTTAATTGATACCACATCAAGCATACGCTGACAGAGAGGCGCTGGTAACTTTCAATATCATCTGTATCTGTGCTGGTGTGCTGGGTCTGGGTCTGGGTATCTTTGTAATACTTATTGCATATGTCAGTCTGTCTGTAGAGTTGTTGCTCATTTATGTTATAAATTAAGTCACAATACACAGTACAGAGTCATTCATTTTACATACATTATACTGTATCAATATCTTTTTTATTTTATTAATATTTATACTTTTTATTTTTAAGCCATTACATGTTAATCAAATTATATATTTATTTCGTTATCACTTGCAGTCCGAACGGTCAAAGTGTCATCATTGGTGTTTTGTAATAATAAATAAATATGGAATTACAACAACAGATTAGTGAATTGAGAGAAAAATTCTTGAAAAAATTGGAAGATGAAGGTAAATTATTTTATTATTATCTTTATATTACTGTATTGATCAAAAAAAAAAAAAAAAAAAAAAAACCTTATTCGAGGTGAGAAAATGAATATTTATTGAGATTTTTATAAAAATTTATCATTTTTTGTCTTCTGGATAACTGAGAACAAAGGTCGATATGTACAAGTTCATTAATCAATTATTAACATTGGAGATATTTTTAAAACGATCGTTAATATTTTTTCTTATTTCAATGTCCAATGTTATGATCCAATTGCGTCATTAATATCTTTTTATTTTTGTTATTTTATCCATTATTTTCAGGTAATAATTTTCATCCTGATGATATTGTGAGAGTTAAAACACGAGATGACTGGTTGAGAAGGTTTATAGAGCACAGCGAATTCAAGGTTGATGATGCTCTTAATATGATGTGGAATAGCTGTGAATGGAGACAAAAAGTTGGAGCTAATGGTTATTTTTTATTTTATTATTTTAATCTTAATTTTGCTGACATTTTCACTGTCATCAGTCAACATATATATTATTAAAAATGTTTACAGATATCAACGAGGAAAATGTCAAACGTGAATATTTAGAAGATGGAGTTTTCTTCGGCTATGGGAAAGATAAAGACGGCAAGACATTGTTTGTTATTCGTTCGAAATTACACGTAAGAGGTGCTAGAGACTTTGAAGAATTACAGCGATGTGTTATCTACTGGCTAGAAAGACTTGAAAGGTTAATTTTTATTTTTTGTAGCATATTTATATTTATTACCTATTTAATTGATTTGCTAAATGGTTTTTACTTATTTAGAGAGGGAAATGGTGACCAAATAACATTATTCTTTGATATGAGTGATACAGGCTTATCTAACACAGATTTAGAGTTTATAAAATACATAATTAATCTTCTCAAGCATTACTATCCAAATTTTCTGAACAATATTATTCTACTGGACTTGCCATGGGTACTGAATGCGGCTTTAAAAATAATAAAATCATGGCTTCCACCTCCAGCAATACCAAAAATAAAACAAGTTAATAAAACTGGACTCAAGGACCTGATTGATTCGAGTGTAGCTTTAAAAAGTTGGGGTGGAACTAATGACTATGTCTTTAAGTTTATACCAGAAGTTCGTACTAATTCACTAATTGTCAATGGTAAACTGGACAATAAAAAAGTTCACTTTGCTGAAAATTCTCCATTGACTGAAATGCCATCCAGTGGATTTGGCGATCAATCTCCAGAAGAATCTAGTATGCTTTTAAGTTTAATTTTATTAGCGTTTATTTAATTATTAATAATAAATTAAAATTTTTCAGTGCTTGCTATCAGTCCAGATGTTATTTCATTCAATAAAGAAGGGCCTGAAATAATTGGTACTATTGTTTTAAAAAATACAACTACTGAAAAATTCCTTTCGTACAAGGTTCATTCTTTCTTATTCAATAATTTTTTCTATCTAATTGTTCTTTATCAATACTATTTTATTTTTTAGATAAAAACAACAGCACCTGAGAAATTTCGAGTACGTAGAAGTACTGGTGTATTAGCACCGGGAATGCAGGCTACTGTAACAGTATCGTTACAACCTGGCTTCAATTTACGTGCTTTATTACACCAAGATAAATTTTTAGTAATGTGTCTTCCTCTCAAAGATTCTAAGATGAGTTCTGAGGACTTAACTGAATTTTGGAAGGTAAATTCTATTTTTTTTTTCTCGTCATTAATTATGGATATGTGAAAGTAAGGCCATGTTGCCTTCAGACTAGAGAAAATGTTCAAATTGGTCAATCATCAAACTTTCTTTTTTATATTCTATTATACGCTAGATTGATGAAAAAATTTGAAGATTATTGATTCAGTTGAGTCAAGTCTAATCCTGTTTCATAGAATTTACATCCAATTTTTAATTAAATTTTCACCAAGTAAAAATTGTGTATTTTTTTTAATGAAAATTAAAGTAAATTACGAAACAATGTTCAACTTTGATGACCCAAAAAATTCGTTAGGCATATACAATAATTAGTTATAAGTAATTTAACTAATTAAATGAAAATTTTATATTCAGACTAATGGAAAATCAGCTGAACAGCATAAAGTTTTTTGCCGTGATGGAATGAATGAATCAGCATCAGCTTTATCTTCAAGCCTAACTAATACTGATAGAACAACTGATTCATTACATGCAAAAGTAAGTATTTAAAATGATTTGATTCAAATATTCAACGTTGATTGTATTATCTTTTATTTTTTTTACAGATTGCGCACTTAGAAGAATGTCACGGTAAATTACATAAAGAGCTACGTAACGTTAAACACGTAATGATAATATCAATAATATGGACTGTGGTAGCTGCGGTAGCAATTGTTTATATTTTACGTTCAGATATTGAACAAGTGCTAGGTAACGATCAGAGTTGTCACACTCATTCACATCTTTAATACGAGGCCTGTGGCTGCTAGTCTTATCAATGTTTGAAAAACAATTACTACAATTACTAAATAAAAGATCTTACGTTTCCGATCGGTTATAAACAAATTATCCGTGCCACGATTTATTTGTTATAAATTTTTTTAATATTTAAATTTGAATGCCTTGTATATATTAATTTTTTTTATCAAAGCATTTACAACCATTCCTTTTGTACTGAGTAATTATTTTTTTTACTTCCTCTTCATTATTTAATTTATAGAACAGATCCATTAAAATATTAAAATTTTAAATAGTTATAAATAAACGCATTGTGAAGGGGAAATATTTTTATAAGCTTTTTCTATCAATATTTATACATAATTATTGTAATAATGAGTAATAAATTCCGTGTGATAACGCGCAAACAACATTTTACACAATTATTAAAACTATAAATTTACAAAAAAAAAATAATAGCACACGAATATATTGAATTGTTGAAAAAAAAAAAATTAACTATACGTAATTATATTTTATAATCTATTGAAAAAATAATTTATATCGCTCGATTGTAACGAGCACTGAAAAAAAAAAGCAAACTTTGTAATTTGTATAAAAAAGCCTGTTAGAAAATTATATAAAACCAATGAGTTATGAAACCGTTGTATTATTATTTATTTACATCAAATAACTGCAATTCTTGTAATATATGCTTTTAAAATAAAAACCTTTTTATTCCTCGCTGTAAGGCTTTTGATGTTTTTTTTAAAACTATTATGACTAATAATTATAAATAAATATTCATAGAATAGAATTCAGGAAAAATTAAATTTTTTTTTGTTTTCAGAGTACTTGTTGATTTTTCCATTTAATACCAATTTTTTGTATTTGAAATTTAATGGGTTATTTTTATGAAAATGAAGTTAGCCGACTTTTAAAAATTTTTAGAAATTTTTTTATTGAAAAAATTAAAAAAAAATTGCCACATGTAAAAAACTTGAAAAACTGTAAGTGCAATTTGTTATAAATATTTTTTTAGTTGAAATTCAATTAATAAAAAAAATCAATAATTTTTAGACGTCTGCTAACTTCAGTGTCATTTATTTTTTAGAAAAGTTTAATTAATTTTAGAACAATGTTTTGTATTTTAGTTTCACTGAGTAAATTATTTGAACCAACTTGATTGAAAATAGTATACAGATAATTTATAAATTTTGTCATGAATAAATTTAATACCATATAAATTATTAAAAAAAATTTTACATACAATTTCCTAAACTTAATCAAAAATTTTTTATATTATTTTTTATTTTTTACAATTTTTTTCAACAAATAAATTTGCTCCAAGAAATTGTTTTTAAAAAATAGCATTTGTAGTTTTTTAAAATTTCTAAATGTCAATTTTTCTTATAATTTTTTTTTTTTCCATAATTTATTTATTACAAAAATTCTTAAAATTGTCAACTATCAGCTAAGTTAATTTTCATGAAAAAAATAGTTAATCTATTTTCAATTTTATAAAATAACAAATTTTTAAATAAAAAAATACCTCTATTAAATGAAACAGGCGAAAGTACCTTTTTCATGAAATAAGTATAATATTTTTCATATAGTAGGTAGATATACGAATATATGAAACGAGTAAGTACATAATATATAATATATAACATAAAAATATCTAATAAATAAAAATTAAATTTCACTTCGACAATGATCGTTAAAACCCGTGGGCAACGAACATGACCGAAGAGGACTGATGAAGTGGGAGCAATAATCGGCCAATAAACTCTGAGAATTCCCCTCTCATAGAATGGAAAGCCACCCGGCAGAGTTTCCCGCCCTTTTAATGTAGTAGCGTCCTTTCTCGCCCGTCTGCTGGCGTTAGTAGTCGCTCGTCCGAGAGTCCTCTGTATTTAGCGCGCGCGTTATTATACAAAAAATAATATTCGAGTGTACGAAATTCATAATCAATAATATCAGTTAATTAAATTCATATAAGTGAAATATAAAGGAAGAATAACAGCAAGAATATATAGAACGAGGTAGTAGATAAAGGTAAATATGTCGTCATGGCGTACAATTGCACTGGGTTTACCGTCAAATAAGAAGTAACATAGTTTAGTGTTCACACATTTACCCCCACCTCTAGACCCATCGTCCAGACGGTATCTCCATCTTTGTTTCCGAGACTCGTTGGCAGTCGGCCGCCGTCGGTATCTTTTTAGTGTAAGGAGTAAGCATTGGTATTGATGACGCTAGTGAGTTCTGTTTAGTGTGTATAGTATGTGTACTGTATACCCAGAGAAAGAGGTAGGTTGGTCGGCGAGTAGTAGTATTGGTTTGTAATGATAATCCTCATTTTTGTGTCTGTGTAGGTGAAGCCGGCGCATAAACGAGTGCGCATACTTTAAAACGGCAACTTCGATCTGCCATATTGGGTTCTTTCTCAAACTATTGCTTTCACGTTCGGTCTTGTCTCTTACACAACGCCCTCACACGTATGTTCGAGGTAAGCGGATAGTATATTATTTTATCCACAAGATTTCGACCTGTGCTCTGGGTTTTGTGGCGCCGCACGTTTTTTCTTTTTTACACCACACTATCTCATGAATAGCTTAATAAGTTGTTAATTATTACTGCAGTATAATATATTTACGGATACAACGAGGAGTTAGGTGGCCAAAGTACAGTTGTGAATATTTGTAACAATCTGGTGAGTGATTAAATATTATATTACCGGAGCACTTGAATGTAAACGAGGGAGCGCGTATCCTTTGGTCTTATTGCGTCTACCGTCCATATTGATGTCAGCGCCGACAGTGATAATTTTATGAAATTTTTGTCCGTTAATGCCCCCTGTATCTTGGAATCGAAATCATCCTGTTGACTTTGGTGTTTCACAAAAGCTCCGCCAGCATCACCTAGATCTGAATCAGCGCGGTTCCTCAGTAATTAAGAATACCAATAATTGGTCATGGGTGTACGGATGGCCTGATTGATTAGAGCCAATGCTTCGGGTAGATGCTGATGATGATCATCATGCCTGGGCGCATACCACGGGAACGCGCCGTCAAGACCTTCTTTAGACCCACTCGTACTTGTACTCACACGTACTCACTTACACGCAGCTATGGCGTCCTTGCTTATTGATAACTATTTCATGCTACTAAATACTGCTTACTATTTGTTAGATAACAAATAATTTTATGATCTTGTTTTTAATGTTCATTTGTTCCTATTAGCTCTATTGATTTACTGATTTTTTATTATTATTTTTTTTTAATTATTACCATTATCATTGTTAGTATTATTATTAATTTTACTAGTCTATATTTATTTCTATATTAATAATTAATTTTATTCCAGATATCGTGATTGTTGAAAGCTGATTAATGGTTTCAAAATGACGACCAACGTGACCACGATTAAACTCGAAGATGGACAAGAGTCTGTTACAGAAATACAGACTTACTTGGAGACTTTTAATAAAGAAATAGAAGGTGGACAAGGAGAACAGTTACAACATGTTCAACGTTAGTTTTTTTTTTAATCTAAATAACATTTTTTAATTTATTCTAATAATAAATACGACGATTTTTTTTTAATTAATCATAAATTTTTGTTACAATAGTTCAACAAGTTGAAGGATTATCCGCAGGCGATGACGGTGGTACTTATTTTGTTGACCAAACTGGGCAATATTACTACCAGGCCAGTAGTGATGAGACGCCCGTAATGACGCAGGTTCAAATTCAAGAAGTCGAAGAAATAGACCAAAATGATGCCGAAGGACAAGAGGAACAGTATCACGAAGTTGAAGAATTGGAGAGCCTTGAAACTGAGGATAATGATGGTCAAGTTAATAGCGGAGGCGAGAACGTCGTCTTAAATTCAAATGATGCATATCAAACAGTTACTATAGTACCCTCGGACACTAATCCGGGTGAAGTTAGTTATGTGTTGATTGTTCAGCAACCGGAGAATGAAGACAAAGAACGTGGAGAGGGAGCTGAAGGTGAAGAAGGAGAGCAAGATCTCAGGGTATTTGACTTTGAGGATAACGATGATAATGACGGAGGTACTGAGTACGAGGCTGACGATGATAAAACTAAAATAATGAAGTACTTGCCGAAGAAATCTCAAACTGTAACGCAGGCTCATATGTGCAACTACTGTAATTACACGAGTCCAAAGCGTTATTTACTATCGAGGCATATGAAGTCACACTCAGAAGAACGTCCTCATAAGTGTAGTGTTTGTGAGAGGGGATTCAAGACACTTGCGTCATTACAAAATCACGTCAATACACACACTGGTACTAAACCACATCATTGTAAATTTTGCGAGAGTGCATTTACAACGTCAGGTATGTATTACACGCTATGCTTCCTTCTATACTTCGTAATCAGCTAAATTATTGCTGACTATGTATTAATCATATTCATATTCATAATTATAATCATTATATTTATGCTCTAGGTGAGTTGGTGAGGCACGTACGATATCGCCATACCCACGAGAAACCGCATAAATGTCACGAGTGTGATTATGCATCTGTTGAATTGTCGAAATTGAAGCGGCACATCAGGTGTCATACCGGCGAGCGTCCTTATCAGTGTCCACACTGCACATACGCAAGTCCCGATACATTCAAACTTAAACGTCATTTACGTATACACACTGGCGAAAAGCCTTACGAATGTGATATATGTCAAGCACGATTTACTCAATCAAACAGCTTAAAAGCTCACAAACTTGTTCATAATGGTTTGTATTTTTTTTTTTTTTAATTAACTATGAGAAAATTAAATTAGAAAATAATAGTATGCTGCGATTAATTGCTATAATTTCAATTTTTTGCATAACTTATTTTGATAAAAAAAAATTAACATCTAGAAACTACTTGTTAGTTTGAGGCAAAAAATTTTTAAATAAATAATAATATTTAGTAATACATTAAAAAGTTTGAAAAAAAAATTATAATCATGTAGTTCTACATATTATTTGAAATTGACAAAAATTTTTAATGAAGAAAATTTCTATAATTGTGCTATATAATTTCATAAATCAAAAATATATATTTCAAAAATAATTTTTTACAATGATATTGTTAATTGATATATATATTTTTTTATATCTAAAATAATTAACAATAATTATAAATATTTATAGTTGGAGATAAACCAGTTTTTCAATGTGAATTGTGTCCAACGACATGTGGCCGTAAAACAGATCTACGAATTCACGTGCAAAAGCTCCACACATCAGATAAGCCACTTAAGTGTAAAAGATGTGGAAAAACATTCCCAGACAGATATAGTTATAAACTTCACAGCAAGACACATGAAGGTGAAAAATGTTACAAATGTGATCTTTGTCCGTATGCGTCTATTTCAGCTCGTCATCTGGAAAGCCATATGTTGATTCACACCGATCAAAAACCGTATCGATGTGATCACTGCTTCCAATCGTTCAGACAGAAGCAATTATTGAAACGGCACTGCAATCTATATCATAATCCTTCATATGTACCACCACCCCCGCAGGAAAAAACCCACCAATGTCCAGAATGCGAGCGAGCATTCAGGCATAAGGGAAATCTCATTCGACACATGGCTATTCATGATCCCGATTCATCGGTGCAAGAGAAACAACAGGCCTTGAAAATGGGCAGACAGAAAAAAATCCAAATTATTGACGGTCAGAGAGTTGAAGTTTTGACCGGTGAGTATTATTATAATTATTAGTAGAATAAGTCAGTTATAATATAACAAAGCTCTGGATGTTTACGATATGATTCAATTCATTGACTAATCTCTGTGCATTGTTACGTGCTGGACAACAGGTGATTTAACTTCTAAACTTAAAGGTTACGATGATGACGAAGAAGAAGAGGAAGAGGAGGAGGAAGAAGAAGAAGAAGAAATGATGGCTGTCGAAGGTGCTGATGGACAACAGTACGTTGTTCTGGAAGTTATTCAATTGGCTGATAATCAAGGAACTGAGCAGGTATTTTATAATTTTTATTCTATATTCGTGAATTAGAACGAAAAAATTTTTTATCTACAAACATTTATTAATTTTAAAATGTCTTAGATGGCTGTGGTTGCGAATGAAGATGGTGATTTAATGATGCAAGATCCTCTGAGTTCAGAAGCGGGTATGGTTTCAGTTTCTGGTGATAATGAAGGCGAAGAAATGGAAGAAATTGTTGAAGAGTCGATACCTTTACGAAAAATGCCCAATTCAAAGCAACAAAATGATTCAAAACTTCGTAAGGAGATGGAAAATTGCTTCGGTTTTGATGAGGTTTGTTGATTTTTTTATATTTTTCTTTCCAAGATAAATGTAATTTTTTATTTTAGTGAAGTATTTTAAAGTTATTTAGTTTTACAATGACTAATTGATTAGAAAAATAATTAATAAAGAAATTTTTAAATTTATTTACAGGAAGAGGAGGAAGAAGAAGAAGTTGACGGAGATAGTGAAATGCGGCTGCTCGAAACAATTTCGTAATAATCGTCGGCCATACAATGTAATGGCTTAATGTACCTATTTAGTAGTTAAATGTAATTCTTTCGTTTCTTTCCTTATTTTTTTTATCCTCATCTTGAACTCACACAACAGAGTGGGGGATTGAGAGATTGGAAAATACCAACACAAGTTGAATACATGTACTCAATGCATACACAAGTATATGTTAAGAGAAATATATATAAATATATATGTATACATATGTATATGTTAAGTATATATTTACTTATGCGCACGCACGGTAAATACACGATGTAAGAGACTGTGGATATAATGCAGTGTATATTAGGTACATTTAATTATTTATAATTCACCTTAATCAATTATTTTATTAGTTTTAATCTAAAGCAAAGCATACAAAATGCAACTCGTTTATAAAAATTGTACAATTTAAATTACTAAAAACGAATGTTGTTGTAGTGTGATCTTTTTTATATTAAGTTTTAATTTATCTGGTCGGCTATATGTAATTGAAATAATGATGATGATGATGATGATTATGACCGTTAAATTATATACACAAATTCATCGAAGTAATTAATGGAAAATAATAAGTAATTTCGAACATGACAGTCAATTGTAAGAGAAGAAAAATTATAATACGATATCATAACTGGCGTTGTGAGGCTGCCATGTATACAAACGTTCCTCAAATATTGTCTGATTGACATTTATTGATGTAGGAAATTAAATTAATTAGGTGAATTTAATTTAATAAGATTATAAATTTAAAGGATAAAATAATATCAATTGATTATGAGGGAATGAATTTAGTGATGTTTTTCTTGATTCTTAAAAATTATAAAAAATCCCTCAATGTATGTAACAAAGATAGTTTTTAATTTATATATAAATACTACATGGTAAAACTGAAAAAATAAAAAAAAATGGATAAATATATGTACGTGAACAGGGTTCGCGAAGAGTGAATTTTTTTCCAATCAGTAACTTTAAATTAGCACTTTAAACTTGTTTATGGCAATTGAATATTAAATCTAACTGTAATTTATAAATAATATGATAGGTAATTTAATTATTATTATTATACACACTTGTTTAAACAAAATTTAGTTCTTTTATAAGTCTCAACATCACAGGGGTTTCTGTTTAAAATTATTTTATTAGATCGAGTAAGAATTTATAATAAAGTTCTTGAATATACTTCAATGTTGATAAAATTATTACATATTTTCACTCTTCTCTCACATAATTCTATGTTTAAAAACAAAAAAAAAAGTATAAATATATAAATATATATCTTATATAAATATACCTATAAATACACGTAAACTGTAGTTAAATATTTAAGCAAAGAATAAGATTTTTAATTGTGTTTTATTATGAAATTTTAATTTACACATTTCTTCACTACGCAATCTGTTTAATCGATTAATATTATTTATAACTGTATTTATAATATTAATTTAAAGTGTCGAACTACTGACTAATAAAGAATTATTAATCAATAAGTTGAACAAAAAAAAAAAAATTTAATAAAAATTTAAAACAAAATCAATGGAGCTTTTTTTACACTCAATTGTATATTTACTATAATATTATTAAAATAACTATCGAGTATAAAGAAAAAAGAAGAAATAATAAAGTTATAAATCACGTTCTTAAAAATTTCAAAAAAATAAAAAATGACAGAATTGGAAAATAAAAATGTTGATTTTCAATCAGTGATTATTAAAGCCAAAATAATGCAATCAACAGTTATAATTATTTAGAGTTTGATTAATAGAGTAAGAATGAAATTTTGACGTGAAAGACAAACATTGTCTGTTTCCCATGAGCTTACTTTTAAAGTTGATTAGTGTCATGATAGAACAAGAGAGTGAATGATAGAAGGAGAGAAAAGAGGTAAAGGGAGGCCAGTAAGCCGCACCCAGGTGGAGGTTCCGTTGTGGTCGTCAACCCCGTTCAACACGGATAGATATTTATAGAAGACCGTCACGACATGAAGATTAAATTTGGGAGTGTTCTGCGATCAAATAACGTAATTGATTGCTTACTTGCTTGCTTGGAGTAAAGAAGAAATTTTTTATTAAAAAATAAATAACTTTTTTATTATTATTTTAAATGATATGATAGCGTTAAATATTGCCAAGGTATGGTTGATATAATAGCTGATGGTAAAGTATGTAAGTACTGTCGAGCAAACAATTGTCTTTTACTGTCTTTTACTGTCCTGGTGTTGTTTGTTTTTAGTGGAATATGTACTGTGGATTACAAGTAAGGGGTCTCTTCTCGGCGCCTTGGCGGCTCATCTACTACAGGGACAAATGGACGTGACACAGTGTGGCCCACGCGAGAGAGCAGCTTGCGTTAGCCTCCCACGGATCTTCTTCTTCTTGTCTTCTTGAACGGGAACGAGGGAGAGTTTAAACTTGAACTAAGGCGAGTAGAAAACGGTTTAGTTGTTCAAGAATAAAGGAAGAAATATAAACGAATAATAACAACAGGAACAATAACTACTATAATGATAATAATAATTCTCATGGAAAAATCTAAAATATAAACATTTTTAAATTATATAACAAGTACATTTATCAAAATTTCTTATTTTTAATTTTAATTTTTTTAATGAAATAATAATCACAAAAAATATAGTTACCTTTATTTAACTTTGAAGAGAAGAATAAGAACAATATCATCATCAGTACCTTTTTCTTCTTCTTCTTCCTCTTCTTTCTATTACTATTTTTACTCTTAGTTCTTCTTATAGTCTTCTTTCACTACTCTCTTCTTTCATTCTTCTATATATGTACTAAACTCTCATCTCTGATGTGCTTGTGAAAGGCCCCTCGGGCTTTCCCGAGGTAATAAAATGCACCAATGATAACGTCCATTATGCAGTTTATACATTCCGGTTCGCGATCTCGGGGTCAAAGTCGATGGACAGATATAGCCACAGGCATGTCAAGTGTCCCCGTTGTTGTGGTTGTTGTTGTTGTTGTTGTAGTTGTTGAATAGGAAATATTAATTTAAAAAATTTTTTTTCGTCATTGTACCGATACACCTCTATAATAACAATATTAATAGACACAAGAGTATCTATATAACTATCGAAATGAGTTATTTTACAATTCAAACGTTTCTCACGCCTATTTACTCTACGACACTAGGTCATATGAAACTTTATTATTATTATTATTATTATTACTTTTAAAATATTTAATACTAGATGAAATAGCTTATGCACAATTTAACTCACTTTTATAATTTTTCACAGATGTTAAAATAATATTTAAACTTGGAGCATGACGATCTTTATAATTTTACAACACATTTTTATTTTAATGCGAATGAATAAAATTATTTATGGATATGTTACAACTTACTACTACTATTATATAATACCGTAAGTATTTTTGAATTTTATTTATGTGATATTTAAGTTAACTGTCACTTGACCATTTTTTAATTTTATTTAATAAAAAAATTTTTTTGAAAAATTATTTAAAAAAAATTGCATTTTTAATTTATTTAAATTTCTAAATGTCCATTTTTTTAATGCATTATTTTATTTATTAGAAAAATTTTTAAAGTTATTAAACATCGGCTAAATTAATTTTCATTTATTTATTTATAAATTACAAATTGAATCATGTTTATGTCTATGTCTCAATTATATGATACTGAAGTTGGCAGACATTAAAAATTACTTAAAAATTTTATAATAATGCAATTATTATTAAAAAAATTAAATTAAAAAACTCCACATGTGAAAATTAATAAAAATTACAAGTGAAAATTTTTAGAAGCATTTTTTTATTGTAATTGATTTGTTATTAAAATTTTTAAAATTGACAGCTCACGGCTAACTTCAGCACTGTTTAAGAATGTAGCGTAAGAATTTAAAATGTTAATCTAATTATTTATTTATTTATTTATAGTCAAAACAAAAATTAATTTTGTACATTTTTTATTTACAGACAGAGTTTAAGATTTGACAGATTAGAATTTAAAAATTTTAATAAGTATCAGTGTAATTAAAAAAGCATAATTAACACGGGAGTATAGAATGAAATGATTAATGGACTGGGAATGAATAAAAAGTGAAATGGAGTCCCAATAACCAAGTAAGTTATTGAGACCTGTGGTCTTAACTTAGAAAAGTGATCGTCATGGAGTAGATTATTGTTGGACGATACGTCGATTAACCCGGATAACCCTGCGGTGAATAAGGGACTGCTCGGTATATGTATATACCAATATATAACAGCGAGGGGATATCGTGATAACGATAAATATATATTTATATTTATATATATAATATAATATTTTATAGAGAGCTGTGTAGACCAACCGTTATTGGCCGACAGACAGACACACCGTTCGTTGTTGTGGTACTCACCAGACATTGCCCAAGAACAATGATTCACGATTCGCGTTATGCGCGACGCCCTACGATTTCCGTGTTATGTCTTTTATTCGTTACTTTCTTGCGTGTATACTACGTACATTTATGTTTATATTTATATTTATATAATATAATATGCATGTGTAAGTGCGAATGTGGCTAACATATCCCCCCAAGAAACTTTAAGTATATGTATAATAATGCTCGCTATGCCCTGCTGGGTTTGCGACCACTTGCGACACCCTCTTTCTTCAACATCCGATACGCCGACAGCAAATCATTCCTCTGCATCAACATTACTGCACTTTTAATTTATTCACATATTTTATCTATTATCTAACCCAGTAATCATTATTTTCACTCAATTCATTTACATTAACTTTGATATTTTGTCCATACGTGAATTTTTTTTTTTTTTATTTGTTCTTGATATCAAGTCTAACGGGTTTTATTGACGGCTAGTTTTATTTATTTAATTAAATCATTATGGTTAATTAATTATTCATTCATAAACATACTTGTTGCAATTAACAGACGGTAGTAGGTGTACTTTGTATATTGTATATTAATATTAACAATAAGTATAATAGACAATGGAAGAATTATTTGTTGAAAATTTGTTAGTTTAGAAATAGGCAAATTCATTTTACATAAATTTTTTTCTTTAAATTAATAAATTTTTTTTTGAAATTAAACTTCTTTAGGCGCGTTATAAAAAAATGATGAGAGTGAAATTTTAAGATGCGATGACATTAAAGTTAGCTGTCACTTGACAATTTTTTAATTTTCTTTAACAAAAAAATTTGTTCTAAAAAATTATTTTAAAAAAATTGTATTTTTAATTTATTAAAATTTCTAAGTCCATTTTTTTGATAATTTATTTGTCAAAAAAATTTTTTTAAATTGTGAAGTGACAGCTAAATTTAATGTCATTGAAATGCGTGCGTATCACTGTAACACAAAAGATACATGTTCAAGTTGGCCACAGAATAGAATTAAAGGTATATATTTTTTTAAATGACTAAGTTAACTCATATACAGGCTAGTCACAAAAGTATCTAACGAAACGTTGTTATTTTCAAATTCAATAGAAATACCATTTAATGTGAAATATATTATTCATAAAAATTGTAAAAAATGATCAATTAAATATTTTAGTTTTTTATTTAACTTGGTAATAATTTTTTTTTCGTTAATATTTTTTCAAAAATAATAATAATTTCATGAATTAAAATATTTGAATTAAAATATAAGTATTGTAGTACCTATTATATTTAGGTATCTTTTTATAAATGCATATGATAATAAATGATTTTATATTTATACGGTATAGCTAAATTTTTATTATAATAAAACCTTTTTGATTGTTTTTAAAATTTTTGTTCGATCATTTTTGCATTTTTTTTATTATATACCAAAGAAGTATAACTTCTGACGCGTGTACATAAGTACACACACCATTTTTTTTTAATTTCATACCACACCCAAGTTATATTATAACCAAAAAAATTTTTAGAATTTTGTTATTCATAAGATACTGAATTTTATAAAACTAAACGAAAAACTTCTTGATTAAAATTACTCTGCAATTTAGAGGATTCAAAAAGGATGAAATAACAAAAATTAATCATTTCATTCAGACTTGTAAAAAACTACTACTCATTGATTCGAGGGAAATAAGACGGCGTCAAAAATTGAAACATCCAACACGTAATTATATAATGATAGAGAATTTCAATTTTTGAAGAAAATCGTTGCGATAAAATTTATTTACAAAAATTTGAAAGATTGAAAAAGATTTTTATTGTTGTTGTAAGAAATTTAACTCTCGATACAAACTATTCTTATAATTTAAGAACAAATTTTATTTTATTAGAATTATGAAATTTTTGGAAACAATTTTTACGCTCGCAATATTTTTTTATTATCAAGCAATATTTAAAAGTGAAAATATAGTTGATTATAAAGGATTTGCGTTACAAAATTTTACAAAACACCCTCTTTGCATTAGAACTGCGAGATTATTATTTTTGCGCATAAATAATTTAGTTCTACAAAAAAAAAAGAGGATAATTCAATTTGTACTAATTTTAACATTATTATTATGTAAAAAGAAGAAATTAAATCTAAAAATGTTTTTAACGTTCTTGTTATAAGAATAATTATAACAGCTAAAATATACTTTTCATTGTACTAAAGTAAATTAAAAAATATTTTCATATCTTCTGAATCACCATTCCGAATTTAAATAATACATTAGTTACTCCAGCAATTTTCAATCCAAGTGAAAGAAGAAGACACCAGATGTTCGAATTTTTCAATATCTTCAGCCAAATCCTCTAATTCCCTAGAATAAAAAGAAACCAAAATAAAAATAAAATTCATAGTATTTATTTACACCTTGTAATTAAAATGATTCTGTCCAATTTGTGGCCTTCTGACACGGCGCACCCTTACCAATTTATATTGTTTGACGTGGTAACAAAATTAGTGCCGTAATATCTTAATACCGCTACGTAATAATTACCGTATAATACAACAGTATATCACATATAATAATAGTAAAAATTATTACACTAGTGGTAGTTAGTTATATATTATTATTACAATACGTGTTGGACCGCGTGCTCCAATTTAAAATGTATCTCATCAACGTTATACATATATTATATGAATATGATTATTAATTTATCCGCTACTTTCTTAATGTATCGTGCATCGTGCACTATGTACACTACTTGTATCCACACGTTATTGTGTTTATGAATTGTGAATAAATCACAAAAAAAAAAAAAGAAAGAAAGAAAAAATAAAAAAGAGAAAAAAAACACTCACACCATGGGATAGTTTAACTGTTTAAATTTGCAAATCGGCGGTATGGGTATACTATTTGCGATTAACGCGTTTTATTTCATTGTTTGCCCGACTACGCGTAATTAAGTCAACTGAGATAGAAGATAGATAGCATAAACATATATACTAGGATGATAATAAATATGCTTATACTTACTTATGCTTCAGTTGACTACTACTGACTATGGAGAAAAAGACACTCAATACAAAATACAAGTTAACTATCAAAGTGGGAACGAGAGTAAAAGAGAGAGAAATACCGCGCGTGTAACGCGTGTTTCTATACCATACGTACTGTGTACTGTCTACCCAGCGTTGAGCTCCTCTCTACCTACGTCAGTTATATCCTGGCAGCGACAGACGTCAGCCACGCGATCTCCTAAACAATTTCAACACCAATCACTTTTTCTTTTTTTTTAAACAGTGACTATTTTTTTTAAACGTGTAATTTGCTTGTGAATTTGTTGTTTGCGGCGGGTACTTATCATTGTTAATTGTTTTTCTCGTACTAATTGACAGCTAACCTAAAAGAAGAAATATTAAAATTAAAAAAAAAAATAATAATAATAATTAAACAAAATGAAAGAGATACTTACTTGTTATTCAAAGAAGTTAAAAAATTTTAATTGTTAAACCGCGTGTAAGGCGGTACTTATTTCCTTAATTTCGCAAATGTAAATGTATAATTATTTTTAGGCATTTACGTATACACACACTATTTAAAAGTTTGTATTATGCAAAATCTAATGACATAATTATTTTTTGTGTGTAAAAGAAATAACTAATTACTAATTAATTAAACTTTTTTTTTAGTTTATTTATGCTGTTGGTTGTTTATTTTATTTTTAAACTGATTATATGTGATTTGTATTTACTGCTGGACATCATTGAGTTGAAGAGTTTATAAATGATTGAATAAAAAAGGACGTGATCGGCGGTTTTTCATGGAAATGATGCAACAAGTACGGCATCATAATCGACTGATCGTCGTGTGGAATCGAGGATCTAGTGTTTTTAAATTTAAACTGGGAGTACTTTTTTAAATCAACATGGCTTACGTTTTGTGGAGAGTGTTCACTAAAAAATACGCCAAAGTCAGGCTGGGCATTGCAAATTTACCGGTAAGTTTTGTTGCATACATTTATATTAGAATAATTTTTAATAATTTTTATTTTAAGAAGTCACAAGTCAGATTTCTGGTTGAGATTTTATTTATCATTATCATTTAAATCTAGACATTGTGTGGTCGTTTGAAAAGAGTGATCGTGATGGTGATGGATCATTGGATTCACTCGATAGAATAGTCGAAGTCTGGTATAATATGTAATATGGTTATGTGCTGGGCTTTCAGCAGAATATTCTTCTTTCAAATTTTAAATCCAGACTTCGGAGTCTGTATGCGCTCATCCCGCGTGACCGTGAACCCTTGTATCGCCAATTCAAAGTACACGCAACATAAGAGAGTCTGCTCGAGTCTCTTGCTGCGTCATCAACCTTTTCAGTATGCACCAGCTGAGAAATTCTTTCACCTTAAAAAAGTTCCGTATAAGATATTTTAAACCAAATGATAAATGGAGAATTGTAGTGCTGAAATCAGCTGGCACTTAATCATTTTTTGGGCAAATAGTATTACACTGAAAAAAAAATTAACTTGATTCAAGAGAAAAATTCTTGAACCAATAAAATAATTTTGAAGAGTTTCATTGTCTTGAACCAAGGCGAAAAATTCTTGAATTAAGTAAAATTTACTCAAACCAAGAAACATTTCTTAGTTTAAGAATTTTTTTACTCAAATCAAGAAGATAAAATTCTTCAAAATTATTTACTTGATTCAAATAAATTTTTTTTCTGTGTAGAAAAAATCTTTAAAAAAAAAATGTAATAGCACTTTTTTATAATTTCTTTTTTTCAGATTTTTTTTTATAATAATTTATTTGTCAGTTATTTTTAAATTCGAATTGTTATTGGTTATTGTATTAAGCAATGGAAAAAATTAATATTTTATGAACATTTACATCACCAGTAAAATTAATATTTTACTGATAATGTAAATCTAATAATTGCAATGCATACTACAGTAGTAGTTAGTCATTTTTCAATTTTTATATTTAACTTAAGTGTTGAACTTAACTCAATACTAAGATATATTTCTATTTGAAAATATTTTGAATGTTGCTCCCATATTTCATCTCCAAAGAAGACCGTGAAAGTAAAGAACAAACCGAGGCTTGACACTTTACTTAATAATCTAACTATTCTCAGAATAATTTTCTAAAAATTTTCATTTATTCAAAAGTAATTCTTGCCCAAGTTTCCATTTATGTGTTGTACAAGTAAAACAAGGATGGTTTCATTAGTCTCATATGTAAGAGAGAGAAAACAATTGTGCCGCTCTTAAGGTAATTGCCTCGAAGCCGTTCAATTAAAAAGTTTCGTTTCTATGCCTACATGAAATGTATCAATAACTTAGGATTGCAATATTCAAGATGATATATTTTTGATTTTATACTGTTCCTCATTTACAAAAGTATTCCTTATATCGATTCACATACACTGTGAAATTTAGATTTTTTATTAATTATTATAATTAATTCTAATTTATGCGTAGAAAAAATTTTATTAAAAAAAACTAATTTGTCCGTGTAAAATAAAAAACATTGAAGTTCAAATTCTCAATCTTATTTCACTGGACACTTTCATCGGATTATTTTCGAAGTTGATCATATTCATTTCTTAAATCAACCATTTTAATTTTCATTTTTTTGAACGAAATTTCTACTTGATTTTATTGATATATTTTTTTTTGAATAATACACAAAAAAATGAACAATTAAAAAGAAAAGTTGATTATCACAATTTTAACAAATTTTCCAAAAAATTTATAAATTTTTTAGAAAATTGTGAAATTCATCTTCTTGTTACTGAATCGTTCGTTTTTTTTATGTACTTTTCAAAGAAAAAATATAAATATCAGAAACATCAAAAAAAGATATCATAGAAATTTTATCCAAAAACATGAAAGCCAAAATTTTTTCCAACTTTTGAAGGCAAAAAAGCTATCGAAATCTTTATTTTTTTCTTTCACGACATTTTTTATCATAAATGCACCGTAAAAACGAGCAGAATAAAAAAAAATTGAAAATGATAATTCTTCACTTAATTATATCCCAAAATGGGATCGGTCCCACTTGTAAATAATTACAGAAATAAAACAAGAACTATTGAAGTTTTATATACTCAATTCAGCACTTTGATGCAAAAGTCGAAAAATTATAACTTCAAATAATAAATTTGAAAAAAGTTTGGAAAATCCAAAAGTGCACGACTCATAATGCTCATTTAATTATGAAATATTAATAAAATAAAGAATGTGAACAAAAAATATATAAAACAGCTAAAATGACACGATAACCCATACAGGAAAATACGACGGGGCCAGGTATGGGCCACGCTTGGCGCAATGCTGTCGATCTCTGGCCCATGCTTGTAAGCCCGCTTTGGCCCAGCTTTGGTAAAAGTCTGGGATGATAACAGGGTGCCAGGCTTGGTTGTTATCATTGGCCCAGGCATGATCGCCAAGGCTGGCCCATGCGTGGTAGCCAGATCTGGGCCATGCTTGCTAACCAAGGCTGTCCCAAGCTTGTCAGCTTATCTTGGCCCAGGCTAGGTAATCAAAACTGCGCCACGTTTGGTTGTCACTACTGGCCCATGCCTGGTTACCAGAACTGGACCATAGTTAATTTTCAAGTCTGGTTCATGCCATTTGATAAAAAATGATAAAAAAAGAATTTTGTAAGTGTTATTTTTTTATTTTAATTTTGATGTAGAGCTAGCGCAAATTCAGACCGTGATTCTTAAATTAAATCTAACTTTCATTAATTATAGAAATAAAGCGAAAACCGCGTCCGTTTTAACCGAGATTCGAACCCGAGCCGCGCGCTTTCCAGACCGACGACTAACCCCTACACCATACGACCGGTGAGTTGATTCACATCTCATCATTCTTATAAGCTAAATCTATATGGTGACGAAGTGTGACGGTTTATTATTTATATAATTTATGTTATTTAATATTGTGTTTTGATGAAAATTAACTATTTTTTTACAAATGTTTATTAGTTATTAAAAAAAATGCAAGAGTCACGTTCTTATATTACTTTAGATTTCGTACATCGTACTGTATATTTTTAATATCTTATTATAAATTTTAATGTTTAAAATTATCAATGATAAAAAATTCAGCTGTAAATTTTATATTTTAGTTTTTTAAAGACTATATCAATTTTGACGGTATGCAAATGTTTTGGTTGAATAATAAATTTTCAATTTTAGCATTTGCTAACAAATATTCGTTGAACAATAAATATTTACTGTTTAAAATTCTATTGTTTAATGATTAATTAACTTTGGATTTCCCATTGAATGGCCAAGGCTAGGTTACCTAGTCCTGGCCCAAGTCTGGGCCGCTATGGAATGGCCGTGGATGGGGGATCTAATTCTGACACAGGCTCGGGCAATCATTGGGCCGGCCAGGCTTGGTTGCCCAGTCTTGGCCCAAGCTTGGGTCGCCAATGAATGGCCAAGGCTAGGTTAGCCAGTCTTGGCCCAAACTTGGATAATCATTGGTATGGCCGAGGCTGGGTGAACCAGTCGGCCCAAGGTTGGGTGATCATTGGCATGGCCGAGGCTGGGTTAAGCAGCCTGGCCCAGGCATGGGCCAATATAGGTACGCCGAAGCTAGGTTTCCCAGTACTGACCCAAGCCTGGCCCCTTTGTCAACTCTGGGGGTTTCCGGCATGGGAATGCGCAAACGCCTCTAATGGAATAGATGTACACAGTATATACAGATATACAGTCTTCTGGTTTTTGTTTTATTATATTAATTGTACATAAACGACACTGAATTACCTAGCCATTCGTATTCGGTGACCTACAATTCTTTTAAAGAATTAAAAAAAAAAAATTTACAGTGTTTCCGGAGTTTCATACATGACGGACAGGAAAATTTTTTGACCTATTTTGATGTTTTTTTCCGTTCCTATTGCGCTAAATCAATTTTTGAAAAGTGTCAAATTAATCTTCATTAAATTATCTTGACAATAGTATGCAAATATCTTGATTCCGTGAACTAACAAGGCTATAATAATAAAAATAGTTGCCAAAATGAGGCGAAAAACATTTTTCGATCGTAAAGCACTCTCTGATGCTTCGTATCATGAGTCGTGCAAAATTCTGTAAAACTTTAAACTATAATTTTTATATTCGAAACTAATTTTTCCATTTCTGCATTTGAAACGGTACGTTACTATTTGAAATAACTTATAACAACTCCTGTTTTCTATTTTTATCCACCGAAAGTAAAGATTCCACAACTTTCTGAATAAATAATTGATTTACACTTCTAAAATCGTAAGTTTGCTTCATTACATTACTATGATTCCATCAATATATTTAATTTTCTTTAATATAAACGTAATAATTCTATTGAAGACTAACGAACAAACTATTATAAGAATATTTTACTTCATAATATCAATCAAAATAGTGATTACAGCAATATCAAAGGCAACATTATCGTGAAATAGAGTTGATCTTATAAAAATGATAAATTTATTGAGATTTACACTATACCTATATCTAATAGTATGAAGTATTTAGAATCTTATAAATGTTACTAAGGCGTTATTTATGACTAAGTAATTCGTCACTATCGAATGAGTAATTTTTTACTCAAGAGAAAGGAGAAATCATTAGATTTTGAAGTTGATAGTTCTCTTATTCATGCATAGTAGTTATTTTAAAAGTTTTTTTAAAGTAGTTAATATTCATAAATTTTATATATTAGGTACTTGAGAGTCTTTGTTTAAAGTCATTGTTTTATCACAGCCGTTTTTTACCTTAATCGCAACAATATAATTGACTATTGTAGCATAAAATTTTCACGGGATAGTCTAGAATGCGGGATCGCTTTCTTTATATTTTGTCTTAAAGCCTTGAATTAAATAAAACGTTTTCTTAAAAAGAGTTAAGTATCTTCTATGTGAAATTTATTCTAGTCTTCGTCCGGTGGATAGAGTCTAAAAAACATTAATGGCAATTAAACGAATTTCTCGTCAGAGGAATGACTATTGTTACAAATGTGTACATATATAAAATTTAAATTACTCTAGAATAACAAAATGTACTTACATATAAGACTTGATAGTAGACATCAAAGTCTGCACGAGCCACAAACTTTCGCGGGTTTCCACCCGTATCAAATCGTCTTCTCTATAAAACAATTCTTAAGTGTATGTATTATAAGCGCTAGCACCATTTACTATTATATTACTTACATGGTATGTATATTATATGGGATGTATGTATAGGTGAATAAAATTTTCTGATTAGTATTCTACACAACATTGTAGGTATAATGTATTACATGTACAAAGACACAAATAACATTAAAGTAATATGTTGTATATTAAATATATATACTCTTACTGTATTATACAGTGGATAAAAATTTCTTGTGGCGTGCTGTGCTCATGTGAAAATAAACCGATGCAATCTCATCGATTAATTTATACACTTATATCGATAGTTATCTATACCGATCTTACCTCCCAATGTGCTCGATTTGTCATCTTACCATTCACCACTCTTACTTACATTATATTTATTAAAACACTTAACAGTACCGTTAATTTACTTATTTATTATATTATACTTTATATTTATAATTATTTTTGTTTTAGTTAACGTGTAATTTAATATTTATGTAGAAAGTCATTTAAATAGATAATTACTTTAATTTACATAAATAAAAGTTTGCTATTACTTGCTAGTGTTAATAATAAAAATGAAACTTTTTTTCATTAATTATCGGCAGTGATTGAAGCAAATCGTATTATTTTTATTACGCCAAGTTATAGTTTAAATGTTCATTAAATGTGAAAATTAAATCATCAAATTAATTTTTGAAAGCTTATTACTTTCAATGATTTGTGTTATAATTTTTTTTTATTTCCAGACTTGATTTTATTGATAGCATAAAAAATTAGTAAATGTTAAATGAAAAATTTTTTGCATAAAAAAGACTTTTTATAAACTTATTTCCTTTAATACAAAGTTTTGAAAACACGAAAAAAATTGGATAATTTATTTTTACTATTGTGAGTTATAAAACTGAAAAGTATTGAAACGATAATAAAAAAAAAAAAAAAAAACATTTAAAAGCTACCATCAAAGAAAGGATGTTCAAGGTTAAAAATTTAATTTATAATTTTTTTTTATTCTCTTCTAAAATTTCAATCAAAAATCACACAAAAATGCAAAATTCAATATTATTACCCAAATTAAAAATCACATACATTTTTATATAACATATGATATTACTTTTTAAAGTTATATTACAGTTGATACAGTAATATTTTTTATTCATAGCCATAAAAACTTTCAACAGATTCTTTTATTACTTTCTTTCAGTTGATAATTCAATTAAGACATTGCCTGTTGTGTAAAATACATTCATATCTTTTAATTTCATTTATCATTGTATTATCAATATAATAGCGATTCAAGTATTTTTTGTTAATAAAAAGTATCTAAGGTTATATGATTAAGTACTAAAATTTATTATTGATATTTATTCTTAGTCTCCAGGCGAATTTTTAACTTCTGTCATTAGGCCGCTTGAAAAATGATTTTTTGTTCATTATTTTTTAGAAATTGTTGAGATCTTTACAAGTGTACGGAAAAAAACGAACTATAATAGATAAACAATCAAAGTATTGTAAATACTATTTCAAACAGTATAAAATTTCAAACAATTATACTCAAAAAACAACATTTAAAATGTTGAAAAAGTAATAATATCTGTGTAAACATTAACAAAATTAAAATACGATCTTGGAGCCCGAATTACTATTTGAATTATTAAGAATTAGCAAGAATCTGAGCTTATTTAATAATTGATTTTCTTCTGCGTATCAAAGTTTATACTCAACTTTAAACAAAAAATAAAAAAAACATTGATTTTCACCTGTATTGTTCAAAAAAAGAAGAAACAAAAATTAAACTAAAAACCTTTCAATAGGAGTGAAGAAATTTCAAAAAATCAAGTATCTATAAAAAAACAATTTCTTAAAACCATATAGTTCTGCATGTAACACCTCATAAATAAAAAGTTTATGTTATTTAACATTAACTCTTAAACAGAAAATCAATTAAGTAACTTGTTTTAAAAATTAGAATTTAAAATTCAGACTATTATGTCACCGGATTGATTTTTTCTAAGCTAATATCTTTTAAAATAAATAAAAACTATCTTTATCAGTAAACACTGCACTCTGCATTAATTAGTTGATAATAATGTACAAATTAGCATAATTAATTGTAATTAGATTAATTATATCAGTATTCAAAGTATCAGTACAGTGTAACGGTTAATCGAATTTATGCAACACGGAATAAGTGATTATTATTTTAAATTCTCACGTAGGTCGGCGGTTGTCATTTAAAGTATATTTCCTTACTATTGACTATTGACATTAAACTTTTCAACTATTTAGTATTGGTATTGGTGGTTAATAGAATTTAATAAATTTTTATCTAAAGGTCATAGTCATGACTTTTTATTTAAGCCCGTAAATTATATTTTAAATCCCAAGATGATATACTGAACCGCATTTTTATTTATCTTCCTTCGGGGAATTAACATAAAATTTGAATAAGATTTTATCTTGATGGATAATAAAGCTTAATTAACAACTAATTGCTGGCACTAACGAATAAAATCTTTTTTTTTTTATTTCATGTAATTATTTAATCTTTAATAATCTTCACACATGTGATTTATTACGCAATAAAAGGAAAGAAAATTCATTCATTCAATAAATATTTATTTTGAAACAACACGAGCCACAGTTTACTGTAGTATAACGATTTATATTTTTTATTCAAAAATGCCCACTATTATTTTAATAATTTCACAATTACAGTTTAGTTTTACTTAAATTCTTGTCTTGTATTTAAAAAATAAAATGTTAAATAGAATCAGAGAACCAAATACAGATAAGTATCGATCAAAGAAAATAAATTTTTAAATTTCAAAATAATAAATATTACAGTTTACTGTCACTTTATTTATCAGTATTTGTAAATTTATTTTATCGGAAGGTGTTCTTTCAAAAGTTTTTTTATGTTTACTATTACATATCATTATCTATTTAATGTGTCTTTTCAATTTTGATTTACACTAAATTCAAATAAATCGTTTTAAACCGGAAGAGAAATTTCCTATTGAAAAACATCTTGTATTTGTATTTAGTATACGCCTTTTTTTTTCTTTTCTATAACGTTCATTCACACTTATCATGTTTTGAGTAATTCAATTTGACGAATTATTTTTTTTTTAATTTATTTATTTTAGTTTAATACTGAAGCTCATTCCAACTAGCAATTTTATATTACCATAATTATAATTATTTGATATAGTTTACTTAAGGTTATTTAGGTGTAGATAAAATATAACAGAAAAAAAAAGTAGAAAGAAATTAATACTTGAGATTAGTTATTTGAGACTGAAGATAATAATGAAATTAATATCAAAGAGAAAGAAAAAAATTTTAATAATAATAATTGCAATGTTGGCAATGTTAAACTGGTTATTGCTTGTTTATTTATCATATGAAAAATCGTCTTCTTCCTGTTTAATTGCGTAATGAGATAAAATTAGTTTATAGTGAAAAAATTCTGAAAAATCTTAGTGATATAAAAACTGCGCATACATCGTCATTATAACTGAAAATTGCTTTGTTTATAAAGTTTAAAATAGTTCAATAGATCATAAATAATGGAATAAAGGTTGAAAATTGTATTTTTAAATGAAAAAATTTAAATAATACAACAGGAAAAAACATTGGGTATTTTTTAAAAATTGTCAGAAATATTTGTTGGAAGCTATTTACTTATTCTTCAAATAATATTACAAGTCCGCTGACACGTGAAATTTTTTTTCCTTTTAATTAAAATTCTTGTCAAACAAAGTTGTTTATTACACGGTAATAAATAATAAGCAGTATTAAAAGATAATTATTACCCGGTAATAAATAATAAGCAATAAGTAATAATTGATAATTGATTTTTATGTTACTTCTGAAGAAAATTTATGGGGACAGATTTATAATTTGAATATAATGAATTTTTAGAAATTTTTTTAATGGTTAATAAAAAAGTAATTTCACTTTTTTAAGATCATGTAATAAAATAAAATAATTTTCGATATAAATAATCGATTGGTGGTTTAAAATTTTTTAATTAATTGATAATTAAATGAATTATAAAAATGTCGCTTATTATACATAGAGTCGTTTTGTTATTTTTTGACGAATCATGATAATTTAAGTTCCCACGAAAGCCAATGACTGGTAAAAGGTATTTATAGTGAATTTGAAAGTATAAAGGGATTGATCAGTTATTACTCCTCAAAAGTAAAAACAGTTTTCTATTTTTTATTCGCCGACTCATTTAAGTAATTAAGAGAAAAAGTTTTTGGACACACACAACTGGTATTTTTACAAAGCGAAATAAGTGGCTCATTTATGTAATTAACATTTTTTTGCGATCGTTTGGTGTATTTTTGTTAAATACGCTTTACTTTTTAAAGTTTTATGCGTGCTGCCGAATAAGGGACGCCGGGTTTCGATTCTTAGGAACCAAAGTATCGTTAATTTTTTAATCAATACAGAGAAGCTAGTAGTATATCATTACGCTGACAGAAAAAATCCTATTAGGGGATTGTTTCGTGATTCAACAGATTACTTTCGCCTCGCATTTTTTTTACAATTAACAAATTATCTGATACATAAAAACGTGATTTAACATAAATTTTACAATTTTTCGTATGCATAAATTTATAAAAAACACAATAGGTTCGATAAGTATTTTAAAGACCTGAAATCTCAAAATTTTTTACAATAATATATTTATTACACACAGAAAGAAAAATTTCTTGATTGGAAACTAAATTTTACTCTTGGTGCAAGTAATTTTTTCTTAATTCAAATTATCATAAATACTTGATACAATAAATTTTTATATTTGATCAAGATTATTAGATACTTTAGGGAAGCAGCACCAGCTACTTCAGCTAAGAAAAAAATTTTTTCACCTTGAGAAAATTTTTCTCTTGAATATTTGATACCCATTTTATATTATTTTAGCGTGCAATTATACATATTAAATGAATAAAAAAAATGATTCAATATTATTTGATTTTCTTATTTGACATATTAATCAATAAAAATATTAATGAAAATTTATTTCTATCAAGAACTAAATTTTTTAGAGCAAGAGGCTGAATTTTCTCAAAACAAGAAGATTTTTTTGACTTAAATAAATTTTCTTGGACCAAGATACGTATTTCTTAAAGCAAAAGAATTAATTTTGTTGAAATAAATGAAATTTCTTGTGTTAAAAAAAATTTTTTTTTTCCTTCAAGATAATAATTAGGAAGAAAAATATTTTCTTGGCTCAAGTGAATCTTTTTTTCTGTGGAAATTTTCTTAAATAAATTAATTACTTGATTTTTATTTGCATAATTGATTTTCACGAAAAACAAAGTCTATTTTTTCTTGTATATCTTGATGAAATTTACACGATTATAAATTTTTTTTGGCTTCTCGATTACACATTTCGCTCAATGTAATAAAAGAAGAAAGCAAAAGATTACACAAATCAGTATTTTTCGAGGGGATTTCAATTGTCCTACTTAGAAAAAAATTCAATACGAGTTCTCTATTCGATTGAAGAAAAGTAAAAGTACCAAATAGCTAGTGACTTCTCCTCTTTGCTGAGTAAAGATTTTTATCGAAAAAGTATTCAAAGCTTGAGGAATTGTTAAATTTCAATTGATTTTTAATTCTTGTGAAATCATTTAAACGCAGTTTCTGGAAGATTTGAATTCCTTTTAAGGTTAACAATTCTAACGACAACAAATCGTAATTTTTCTCAATTTTCATTAAAAATTTTTTTTTTTAACATTGTTAATAAAATTACAGTATTTCCCATTCGTCGGTTTTATTATCTTTTTGTTCCAGAAAAATAATCACTTAAACTATTAAATTAATTTCCATCAATAAATAACTTATTATTTTGACTCGTTTGAAATAAAACTTTTTCTTTAGAGCCGTAAATTTAAAAAGCATGAATCAACAAACGTAAAATATGTAAATTTAAACATTTATATACATATTATCTTTATAATTTTCTTTTTTATTTATATGTCACACATGATTTAATACTAATTATTATTTACCCACAATGTATATACATATACACAAACGTATATGCATGTAAGAGAGCGTGAGACTCCGTTTCCCTTTATATTAATATTATTGTGTGTACCAAAAAATATAATTCATGCCATATCCCATCGTAGTTACAATTACATTTTAACATCATTAAATTATAAAAATATTTAAATTAAACAAAAATCCAATAAATAAAAAATAATTTACGAAACACAAAAGACTCTTCGTAAGACATGAATAATTACAATTATAATTATAATATTATTAAAGTATTGAAACAAAAAAGACTAACAAGATAAAATGCATATAATTTTTCGAATCTTTTTCGGTAATTTTTATCGTGTACAAACGACGTCGGCGGTCGAGTTGATACGTATCTTTATTTATTGCGTTATTAAACTCGACGCTCACACGAGTGAGATAACTGTATATATAAAAGGAGAAGCTCATATACATCACACACAGCACATAGAGGAACAGCAAAGGTATATATGAGAGCGCGGGATATAACTACTCTCGAGGATCGTGAAGGCAATAAATTGAAACGCTTCGCTCCTTAGTTGGCTCCTGCATTCGCCAAACAGTAAGACTATAAGACTCTTTTTACTTTTACGTTTATACTCCTCCGCAAATCGCACGCGTACATTTTACTACATATAAGACATGCCTATGTTAACGTTATCATTTTTACTTATTTTACATTTATTATTTATTACCGTACTATACTGGTGTCATTATTTTTATTATTTTGTTACGTTAACTTTTTTTTTTTTTCTCCATGCACTTGACACCCTTTTTTAATAAATATTATTAACAACCATTTAATCATACATTATCAATTATCTGTAAATCATATACAATCCGTAACCACTGTGTGACTGCTGAGAGCTTTAAATAATAATTTAAGAAACTTTTTAATACAAATAATTTTAGTCACCGATGAAATAAATTTTTTAAACTTACAATATCGCTATCCTAAAATTCATTATCAATAATTTGTTAAACAATGTCTTGGAACCAATTTATAACTAACAATTCCACTGTCATATATTTTATTATTAAACTACTGACATAAGTGTAAATTAATATGAGAAATATTATAGAATTGACCATTAGTAATTTACTACAAGATACATTTAAACTAAATTACGTGTCTTACACATTAATCAAAATTAAATGATATATTATTACCACAAATAGTCTGCAAAATTGCTTCAGCTAACGCGACAAAACTAGTAGACAACAATTAAAAATTCCAAAAATTATTTACACAGTTAATTAGTTTATATAATTATTAACTTCCATCCAACTCAATATCAGTCAGAAAATTATACTCGATTAAGAAAATTAACTTCTCGTAAGAGGAAAAATCTTAAACCACGAATAATGTTTTGTAGAAAATGATTTTTTTGAGTCGAGAAAAAAAAATTCTTAAGTCAAGAAATTATTTTTGGAATAAGTAAATTTTTTTTTGGCTCAAGAATATTTTCTCTTGACTCGAGAGAGTCATTTTCTTCATTTTTACTCTCTAATCAAGCTAACTTATTTATCAGTATTAACAAAAAAAAAACTAAGTTCAATTTGTAAGCATAAAATTATCTTAAAAATTTTTTTTTTATTAAATTTTTAATTACTAAAATTTCACACCTAATCATATTCACGCAAACAAAATAAAAAATATATTAATTTTATCTACTGCGTAATTTGAATCTAATTAGATCTACTCCCGAAACTTGAAACAATATACAGTAAAAAAATTTTGTGTTAAATATTTAACACAAAATTTTTTACTGGGTAAATTAACTATTGCTTGCAAACACATAAAACTATAAACATTTTTAGATTTAGGTTAAAATCTTTTTTATTATTTTGATGATACGAACTTAAACTATAAAATTTAATCACATGGATTTTTTGAAGACAAAATTTTCTTCATCCTCTCAGTTACATATATTTATATCGGAATCAAATGTACGTTTATATTAGAGTCTATGCAAATAATGCAGATAGTAACAATAATAATATTTAAATACTGTTGAGCTGTGTTAATTAATTGTTGAATTACGTGACTAGGTTATTATCTAACCAGTAGATAATTTTTCATTGTCATTTGAGTTGTAATTTGTGTGTCCCTCCTTTCCGCTGTGATTATACTTACAAAGTATTTAGTAGTAGTATTATAAATGTATATGTATGCAGAAAAAGTTTAAGGACGAATTATCTTCTCAGGAAATTAAATCACCAGAGGTAGAGGCAGAGGCAGAGAGTGGTTATTCAAGACCAGAGATGCCGCCACAAGACTCACTATGCGGTATTTTATAATTCATTTCAAGTACACCAGACATCCGGTATTACCGGGATTCCCGGATCAATCTAAAAATATGTTTTTTGAAATTACCTCCAAGAAATTTACTTTATGCGTTAAGCTTTGGTTCAATATTACGTGATAAATTAATAATAAAGATAATTAAGTTGTAAGTGAATATAGTAACAGTAGTCATGGCTCGTGGAGCAATTGAGACCGGTGTGCTTGAGGGTGCTTGCCAAGGGGTTGAAGTTTAAGAATTCGCGCATGCTCGACTCCCAATAGATCTAGTTCATGACCTGGAGCTTGAGTCGCAAGCACGGCCGTGATACCTCACTTTCTTTGACGCAACACGCCCTATAATAAACTTGCGGTTAGTTCATTATAATGCCTTTAATTAAGAACGTGTAACCGTGTCGGGTGTAGTCTCAAGTATGTTGTACCTCCAAGTTGTATGATCTGAAAAAAAAAAAAAATAAATAATAAATAAATAGATAAATAAGTAAAAAGTCAAAAGTTAAATTTAAAAATCGTGATAAAATAATAATGTGAATTGAATAAGTGAAGATGGATTGTGAATGGACAGTATCCCCAGAGACTTGTCTTGTAGAGACAAAGTCATTGACTTGTCCTGTTCGTTTAAATCCTCCTCAAGTATCTACTCTAAAGAGGATGAGTAAATGGAGTCGTGAGAGCACTTTGTAGGATCAATTTTCTACTCGTGATTTTCTCAGACACTCGTTTAAACATCGTTGTGAGTGTACCGAGAATATACATACATATATGTAATAATTATACATGTATTGAGAAGAGTTTGGTAAAAATATTAAACAACGAGATGAGTCACTTTGACTGGAAGCTGCTACGTCGTAAGAAGGTACACTAACACTTAAATGCATATATATGTATATTCTTCACATATCCAGTAAATGAGCTCATAGGAAAGCTCTTTTTTGCTTCTGTTTACACTCGATTGAGGATGTAAAATAGTCTTGCAGCAAGTTATAGAGATTGAGTATGTAAGTTGCGAGGGTGGAGGGTAAAGCATGTGAAGTCGATAAATCCATCGTTATAAAAGGTGAAATAGGTGCCTTGTGTGGACGCGCATGTCACGTTGGCTATATATTCTTCATACACCGACAACTTTTATTTATACTTGAATATCTATGTTAAGTTTATGTCAAAAGATCCCGGATGGATTCGGTTTTTATTTATCAATTTAATCCGTGATTTTAATAAAAATTAATAACTATCTACACGTATGTATAAATACTGTTTGTGTTTACAAATGAAAGTTAGCTTTTAACATTGAAGGGGTCGAAGTGATGGTTTTAAATAATAATGAAAAAATTTTAGATAGATGGCTAGAGGGATTTGTGGCAAACAACTTTCCCTCTTTGGTTATAGTAAATTACGAGATAAAAGTATTATAAAAGCGGCCAGTTAACTTTACTCTACTATATTACTGTACGTTTAGTTTTATAAGTTAAGAGTAACTATATATAAATATATATGTACATTCGTTGATGTTATAAGACGAATGATGTCGAACTGTATTATATCTAGTTTTAACGATTCCGTCTTATATCTACTTATTTATTATTTTTAATTTAAATCTTCTTTAGCTAGTTAAAAATAAAACAGAGACGGGTTTAATCGCTTATCGTCGCTATATAGCGATACAACTTTAACTAAACTCAGTACCGCTCGCTCCCACGCCTTTTACTCGAGACTTTTCTCTTTGCATTTACTTTATAAACTATTAACTATTTACGTATATGTATATATGAACTAAACAGTATGTGCTTATAGAGACAATTATTGTTTCAGGTAATACCGGCAGAACGTGTTCAAACACCCAATAAAGAACTAGAGACTTGGAGTCTAGCACCTGAGATCAATACTGTAGAAATCGGTAATAAAGATTTGAAAGATATTAACCATGATAGTAATCCAACATCAGCAGCAACAGCAACAACAACAACAACAATAATAACAATTACAACAACGAAGACAGATGACGTTAATGAATTGACATCGGAACCTGTTAAAATAAATCGTGATAATGAGAATCGTAAAAGCCGAGCTAAAAAAGTTAAAAATTACCTGAGGAAGTGCAAAGGAGCACTGTCATCTCGTGATGATGATACTCGTAGAAATAATAGTGGAAAACGTCCAACAGCTCCTGGTTGTGGTATTACTGGGAGTACTGGTAGAAGTAGAACCACCAGACGGTCCGCGTCATCTTCCTGGTACTTGGAAGAGTCGACGGTGTCTAATAACGCTGGAATTCCAACGAGAGAGACTGAAGAAGAATGTTTTAATGATCTTCTACCAACTAGAGCGACTTCACTGACAAGAAACTATGAATCTAAGGCTACGCCACCTGCTTCAACGCAACGTAAATTTGGCTCTGAAAGTCTTCTTGATTCTACAAGTATAACAGGAGATCAATTTGTTGATGAATCAGACCTGCAATTAGAAAGTAATGTTGATATTTTAACAGATTTAAATAATTTAGAAGATGAAAGTGAAATTAATGAAGAAAAAGCAATACCTGGATACTCATTATCAACTGGAGTAAGTTTGCATATTCCTTGTTTTTATAATATTTTTTTATTTTTAATTATGTGCTAATTGCTCTTTAAATAGGTCTTGCCAGTTTTTGCACAAGTATGCTGACAGACATTTTATATTGTAGATATAATTTATGATTCATATATTCTATGCTATTGAGCAAATCGATTCTTAACATTAATATTTTTTATTTTCGAATTAATTAAACACAAAAGACAATAAGTCATGCTGTAATTGTTAAAAGTAATTTAATACAATTTATATTGTGTGTCACGGCATGTATGAACATTGTTATTACAATGAAACATAGTAAAATAAAATAAAACAAGGAGTTTATTAAATTAATCATGAACATAGTTATGATTATGGTTATGGTTATGAGTTATGACAAGTGCAGTAAATCTTTTAAAATACAAACATGCAACAAATAACTCTAAGCAATAAAAATGTGTAAATTCTTAATTTTAGTATCCGCAAAATAGCACAGAATTAACTTGAATTCTATCCATTAAAAACTTTCTATAAGCTTTGACTGTCTAATTTTCCAATAACAACAACATCTACATAAATAAATAAATAAGTTTCCCAAGTCTTTCACTCAATCAATCGTAATCGGCATTAACTCTTTCTTAACAATTTTTATCGTTATTATTTAGATTTTTAACGTAACAAAATAACTATATCACCGTTAAATTTATCTTCACTGTGTCCGTCATCACCATCAACCTTTTCGCTCGCTTTCGCTTTATCCTGCTGGCAATATCTCATTTATTATTATATTATATTATATTATTTTATCTATACATATTCATCCTATAAACATATGGCAATATATACGCATAAATATTATTATAAATATATCTACATAAACGTACAAATGTAAACCATCAAGTATATCTGCATCTTGGCTGTTTCAATTTTCAAAGCAGTCTCGTCATTGCAGAATATAAATTAAGAGCGAGAAAGATATATTATTCCTTCCATCAACGATGAGTCTTTCTCGCAACGGGGTGCCCATCATCGAGCTTTGAAAAACGACTTATCAAAAAATAAAAACATTTTATTTTCTTGATTTTTTTTTTCACCTCTTCATCTTTCTTGTTCAGCATCATAGTTTATTTTTCTTTTATTTTTTTTTCTTGCTTTTCTTCTTGATATTTTTTGTGCATCATCTTTGCGGTAAATGTTCTTTTATGTTGTACCGCTTAAACGTCGTCATCGTTTAAACGAGGAGCGAAAGAAAAATTACAAAATTGCTTAAAAGGCTTGAGATTTTACGAGAGTATTACCTCTTGGCTTGGATTGGCCCCCAGCGGGGAATAAATCACGCGGAATTAACGCTTTTGAATGTTTAACTTGATGCCTGAATAAATAAATCACCTCCTCGTATCCAACCACCAATGCACGTGCAGTCTGACTTAAATACTGATATTGTATTATTCATGTGTACTTTTTTATCTCTTTTATTATTACTTAAACGCACATGTCACTGCAGTTTATCATGTGTCCTGTGGTTTTTTGAATTAGAGACACATAAACGGTGTTACCACACACCTATTTAGTTTGTCTATTCATTAGAGATATATATACTCACTATATTAGTTTAGTGTGTCCCCTGTGTGCAAAATATATCTATAAACTGCACATCCTGCTCTTGAACAACACATGTCCTTTGTATTATTTGTAACGTGCTACGTGTAAACTCTCCAAATATTGACGTGGGGAGTACAATGTCCCCTGCTGTTTAGTTTAAACCCACGCGTGCAAGCAAATCATCAGAGGAAGTTCCCACGTGTCATGACAATCTACCCGCAGGCTGCTTCTTTGCTTCTTCCGGCCTCTAGTACTTGATGAATCTTCATAGACATCATATATAATATTAAATTTACTTAGCTATTATTACATTATATCTCTATATACACATATATAACATCACATCATACCTAATATATTATTATCATTATTATTATTAAATTTATCTTAGGGACGTGGTGATGTTGCATCACTTGTACGAAGTCTGCTAGGTCCTATCTATGGTGAAAACGTCCTGGATCTATTGACTCGACAGGCACGTGACATCCTTGTTTGCGCTTATCATGGCAATCTTGACAATTTTGTCGAGTCTTATCTGTCTCCTGCCTCACAATTACTCGCCCAAGTCAAGAGTACTGTCTTCAATATGGTAAGTCTATTAAAATAATAATCAACAGCGACAATAATTTAATAAACCAGAATGGTGAATAATCTAGATTATCTAGAAATCTCAGAAAATTTTTATCTCAGTCAGGATAATTATTTAAGGATAATTTATTATCGATTATAATAGTTTCAACTCTTAAAGTTTATCAATCGATTCAAAAATTTGACTTTTTAATCGACTTGAAAAAGTTTTTTGTCAGTAGGTATAAGTATTCAATAGTAAAAATAACAATACATCAAATACCGAATATTTAAAAACAATTTCAATCTAGTGATTTTTTACTGACATCGAAACTTCATTCAATTCTAATAAAATAAAAGTATTAAATATTTTCAATCAGTAGATAATTAATATGAAATATCTTTTTAATCCTATAAAATTATAAAATATTTGCCTACAACACAAATTAATAAACGTGTAATCGTACACAGTAAAAAATTTTCCGTCATCACGTCAAAAATTCTCCGTGACAAATATTTTAGTGTCAAATATCTAACACTTTTTTATGTCAATTTAACATAATACAATTGTGTTATTAGTTCTCATTTTTTCCAACACAAAAAAAGTGTTATCTTATAAAAAAGTAACATTTCAAAAATGTCATTAGAAAATCAACATTTAAGTTGTGTTGATTTTACATAAACATGTGTCAGAAACTGCTCTCTACTTTTTTAGACGAGATAAACGTCCCCATCTTATACATTCCATATCTCTCATATAAACATCGAAAAAATTTTGTTTTACAAAATTTTTTTTTTGTTAAAAGTATATTTTAAAAATACTCAAAAGTGATTGTTAAATTTAATATTTGATTGGTGAAAAGTGATTTGAGTGTATCAACCGTAAATGTCAATTTAATTTAGTGTGAAATATTTTTAATAAAAATAATTAACTTCCAAAGCCTATATATTTTTTGTTGAACGTTTACTTTCTTCAAAATATATAACAGTTTTTTAATTAATATAATTATTTTACAATATTGTTTAGATGATATTGAAATTGGCAGATATTTATCTGGAAAATTTATGAAACTTACGAAAAAGAATTTGTTATTTTAATTGATTATTTCATGTAAATAATTATTTTACTATTTTATAATAAAACCGTAAAAAAATTTCCTGTTGCTACAATGTTTATTTTATCGAATTATCAATTAATCCCTTTATTGATACAAAAGTTCCACATATTTGATAACTTGAATGTTTTTTATTGAAAATAATTGAGGTTAAGCATTATCAATCTAGGGAGATCACTTCTTAACATTTTATTGTGTAAATATTCGACACTTACAAGTGTCAAAAATCTTCGGATGAACCATGGATTATTTTGACATAAGTTTATGTAACATTTAACACAAAAATGTGTTATTTTTTTAACATAAAACATTTATGTTAAAATGACACAAAATTTATGTTAAATTTTTTTTGACATATATTTTTGTGTTAAAAATGACGCAAAATTTTTTACTGTGTATATGAATTTACAAAATGATTAATCTCACTACATTTCTTCATTTATAGATAGTTAATAAATTAATTTTTCTAAATTATGCGGTAAAAATAAATATCACTGAGATTATAACAATACAACAGGTTGTTACTAACAATCAATTCTGTTTTATAAAGGTTTATATTTTTTCATGGATTAAAAAAAAAATAGGAAAACGGTTGATCCTAAGAGTCATCCCTGCAAGTTCCCGCTAATTTCATATCTAAGCGCTTAAAATTGCACTTATGACGTTTTTGAGTTCATGGAGCTCAAAAATATAATTTATGTGTTATTTTGAGTTCTCCGACCTCAAAAGTCTGATAGGAGTTTAATAAAACACTATTCTTTAAACTTTTAAACTGAAATTACTTTTGAATGAATAAACCGATTTTCACGCGGTTAGTATCATTTAACACAGTTTCTTGAATTCTGTGATTTACTTTTAAACAGCAATTGATCAGAACGAAAATTTCGAAGTAATTCGAAAAAATCATTTTTTTTTGTCAACGATAACTTACGAACGAATCAACCGATTTTGACCAGCTTGGCGGCGATCGACGTGGTTTTTTGATGTTAAGAGCTGATTAGTTTTTGGAATCGATCGGTACAGCCGTTTGAAAGTTATTCCAAAGAAACCACATTTGAAAAAATGTTTTCTTGTAGATTTTTTGAGATTTCTTAAAATCTACCAGTCCGAATCGGTCAAAATTGTATTAGTGCCAACCGCGATCAAATTGGTCAAGTCTTTCAAAAGTTGTAAGAGGCTTACATCCATAAACACACACACACACACACACACACACACACACACACACACACACACACACACACACACACACACACACACACACACACACACACACACACACACACACACACACACACACACACACACACACACACATCGTGAGGATAGTCAGGGAAGCTTCCTACGACCTCAAGGCGTTATCTGATGGAAATTCGATTTTTTAAAAACGTGGTGAAACAAATAACTTCCAAATTTTTGAAAATTTCCAATTTTCTTAGAGGGAAGTTAAAATATGCTACTACATGATAGTTTACCGCTGAAGTTTAAAGAGCTATTCAAGTCCAAAAATCGATCTGATCGACTTCTAGTTAACAATAAAAGGTTAACCTTTAATTAAACTCAAAATTGACTTTACTATATTTCTAGCAGTTTCTCGATGATTAATTTATAAATTCTTAAAAATGAAATTGTGAAAAACATAATTTTTGTCAGTCGCTGGTTTCACTAAAATAATCTAATTAAAAAATAAACAGGAATAGATAACTTCTCTACCAACATTCCGGTCGTCACGCTGTAAAAGGAGTGGATCAGTTTAATTAAGAATATTTTATTATGCGATTATATACAAGATTGATTATTAATTTTTTTACCTGGATAATTTTTCTGAGCTCAGGATGCATGAAAGCTTTCCCAAGCGCAAGACACGCATACTCGTGGGTGCTGTGTTCGATGCATGATCTTTGTATCTGAGTCTGACTTTCCTTTGCTTGTTCGATCAACCACTAATTCAATAATTCAATGATCGCAGGGTCGATTATTATACGGGTGTTTAATAACATCCAGAGTATACTTCGGAGCTGGTATTATTGCCTCGACATAATAAGCACGTTGTCCAACTACTCCATCATCCAGCAGAAACGCACATTTTGCAATTTTTTACTCAACTTTTTATATTCGTTTTGTTTTGCCATCATCATTACTCTTCGTTTCTATCTTTCATGTTGCTTGTGTATAATAACATGTGCAAATGAACAACAAGTGAAGACAAGACAAGACAACACTATATATGTATGTATATATTAAAAAAGTGTCTTTGAGAATGTACTGGAGATCGAGTTACACTTTCTTCCGGGCGTACCATGCAAGATTGGGTGAAAGTTTTCGTGAATTGATACGATTATCGAATCGATGAAACTCAATGACGAGTTAAATTTAAACTTATAACTCAATATATCTATAGATCTATACATAGCATCGCTGCAAGTATATATAAGTATTATATCCGAGTATGCACTTACAACTCACATCCTTCCTTCGTATCCACCCTCCAACTGCTGTGCACCGGATAGGATTTTGTTAATACTTTTATTTTCTTCTTTAAACCCGTACTGTTATAAAAGTTTACCTAAAGATAAGAATGAAATGTTTCGTTAGTTCTTTATTTTTATTTTCAAAACCCAGACTTTTAATTGCACCAGGGTTGATTTAGCATTTAGCAATGGTCCCTTAGCGTAGAGAAACCACCAAGGTAGATAAGAAAAAGGCGGAGTTTTACCTCGAGGTGGCAGAATGGCACGAAGAGCGTCCGAGGATAAACACATCGGCTCACAACTTTTATTTCTTTTTCTCGGCATTGTTTAACGACCAAGTGCATTTTAATTGCGCAATGGAATCGTCGTCAATTCATCGTTCGTATTTGCACAGTGCATATATTAATACTCAGAGTTTAAATGTCTTTTTTTTTTATTATCATCGTTCCTGATATATAAGCACCAGTACCAGTCTCAGTACCAACGCAAGAATAACTTTAGCAGCTTTGACACTTCCGTCAGTATTATGGGAGCAAGGACGAGGGAGTGGAACGTTCGATGGTTAAATGGGTTAACCACGATACGATGTCCTTCTAACTTCCAGCCAACCGCGTCCGCATCGTCGATACTGAGAGCGAATTTATCATCAGCTGACGTTCTCTTAAACTTCAAAGCTCCTATTTGGTATCGTGTTATAAGCTCTACACTCTAACTAAACCTAACCTGTAAAATATACATTTATCCACATACACACTTGGTGCAGTATCGCTGTTTTATGTTATGTGTTATGTGTAAATATAATATAATATAATACGTACCAACAAAGATGAGAAAGAGAAGAAAAGAGTGTGCAGACGAGTAAGAGTTCGTTGGCATTTCCTCTTCATGCGAAAGATTTACCGGTTCTCCTGTGTGGTTCCCGCGCGACAAGACGCTAGCGCCAACCACACCGATGTTAAGTCGGCAGGAATAAGAAGTAACACCATCAAAACACTACATGTCTACACATAATACTTGTTAGACCACTTATTTGTATAGAAGTCCACATACATGAAGAAGAAAAGAAGAATCTTCATTTTACTTATATTGTACTTACCTGTATTGACTTGGTTGTGTTCTGTGTTGTATGTATTTTGTATTATATTGAGAGTTCAGTAAAGTGAAGTACAAGTACAAGCGTATAGAGTAAAGAGAGGGGATACTGAAAAAGATTCGAGAGTGGGGAGAAGACTAACGCGAACGGGTTTGGCTTTGGCATGGCGAGTGTTAAAACCACCGTCACGGGGCCATTGCCGTCTCTGTCGCGGTAGTCGCCGGTTGTCGTTTCGTGTTCTTTGTCAACGGTTATCTATTATCTTCACGTTTATTTATTATTTATTAAAGACCCAGTGATATAATACGAGTTACTCGACGATTACAAAAAGAAGAAATAATAAGAAAAACAGTATAAGATTAAGAAGAGGAAGAAGAAGAAGAAGAAAGGAAAGAAACTACGAATAGTAAGTTTTAAGTGAATTAGATTTAATTAAAGTGCGTGGGTGTAGGATTGATTCTTTCGCGTGTCCGCGAGTTAGGGAGACAACATGATACGATGATATTAGTTGTTGGGGTGAACGAATCGTTGTAGGTCAGTTACCGCTCGGTTGGCTGGCGTCTCGTCGTCGTCTTCGTCGTCGTCGTTATCGTCGTCGTCTCGTGAATGGTGTTCAGTTGTGGTGTCCCGTTTTCCCCCCGCTTCTATGGACCAGTGTGTGCTCGAGTTGACCTTCGATCACTCTAGCAATTTTTTATTCAACTATCCGTACAGTGCGCTGGACACTTTTTCTACTTAGTAAAGTATTATATACAATATATTTAGTATCTTTATTACTATATATTTTATCAGTATCTTGCTGATTTTATAATATTTTTATTTTTTAGTTGTATCAGTATCGTTTCGTCGAATATTTATTGAGTCTGTAGTTATATTGAAAGTAGATGATAAGAAGAAATACTCGATATATATTAGAGAACTAATAACGAAGACTACTGACGAAAACTACACTACAGATACTTACTAGTTTATGAAGAAATATAAAAGAACTGAAGAACACTTAGGATAAACTCGAGACCAGAGACTGAAGACGGTTTTCGTTTTTGTTTCTTCCTATTTTTATGTTTTACTTGAGAACCTGAGAAGATCGTGAGTTGGTGAGTTTATTCGCTTAAACTTGAGTAGTCTTTCTCAGAGTAGAGTCACACCGTGAGCTGTAAAGTTTATCGTGTGGTGTTTAAGTGTTGGGTTTATTTTTTAAGTCCATGGGCTTCGATTCACTGGTATGGAGAATAGTTGAGTTAAGAGAATCACATATATACATTACGAAGAATGGTAATGGTGGAGAGTATAGTGAAGATGTATATAGAGAAGAGTAAAAGAAGAAAGAGTTTAAATAAAGAAAGAAACTAAGACCACCCACAGACCCAACAATCTTTTAAAATTCATCATTCGTCCTGTACTCTTGAGAGTTAAAGTAAAAACATTTACAACTCTGTCTGAAAGGATGCGATCAGCTTGTAAAAAATCTTTTTTTTTTTCTTATTCTTAAAATTAAATAATGTTAAGTGCCAATCTTTTACTGACTACACATTGCGTATTTTTTTATTTAAATAAAATTATAAATTATTATTTATTGTTTTTTAGATAAAAGTTGAACCATTTTACGCTAAGGTAATATTAACCGGCTTAGGCATAAGTTTTACAATAGGCCTATAAAATTACATAACAAAACCGAGTATTTTTACCTTTGTGAGCTCATTCTCGTTTGTCTTCTGCTCTATATAATAAGCTGATAGCATGAAAGACTTGCTTGTACTTAATGATTGTGTCGATCAAAGCCGGCGCCAGTTATGGCACCAATTCACTTCATTTTATTTTTTTTTTATAAATTTATTCATCATTGCTTTCCTCACTTTGCACAAGTAATCATTTATTTCATTTATTATACTTGCAAATAGTAATTCATTGCATTGATATGATCTTTGAATATTTGAATATGTGAATTCGAAAATTCGCGAGCTTCAATTTTGTAGGCTCAAATGTAGATGGCAGTGGAAATAGTGTTCTCGTATCCTATCCTATAATATAAAATTGATGATTGAAGTGAAGATAGTTTAGTATCGAAATTCTCGATACTAACCGAAAAAAATGGACTCTGATTTCTTATTGGTTTAGAATTAGAGCGCGCACGTACCCGCACAATTTTGATTCCTAGTATTATTTAATGGGTAATTTGAATATACAGCAGGTTTTAAAGATCTCATCTCGTATAATTTAATACAACGTGTTAGTCATTCGAATAATGAGTGTAATAAGTTGGATTTATGTACACCAACTGTAGATTATATTGTTATGGTGGTTAATAACTACTCCCAGCGAAGATCGGTACTGATAATCGCAGAGTACGGAAGTGGGGTAGAACCTGTCATGTCGAAGGAGGGTCTTCTAAGATATTCTTGCTGTGCCAAGATCATTTATAAAAAAGTTGCACTAAAGGCAAGAAAATTAAACGTGAAGTAAAGTTTGTGCCAGAGTTTTCAAGGAAAATTAAAATGTAAAAAACTAGAAAAGAGAAGAAAGGACAAACACTATCATAAGACGAATTTATGTACTTATTATACGGGTACAAATGTACACACTTGAACATTGTATCCATCCATCTATATATTTATATTGTGTTGTGTCTTGTGCATTCCAGAACACAACCCACACATTTGTTGGTATGCTCCTTATCCTTTTTTAATTCCCTTCTCCCTCATATATCCCCTACAAGTATGTATTGTATGTATACCGATGTATACATATAGCTTATACTTTAGTCAGGTTTATATACGAGAAGTCAATGGCGCGAATCTCGTAATCGCAAGGCATAACGCCTTTGCGTGGGCGATTCATTCCATTGGGTTTCTACACCCTTTTAAAATAAGTTCGCTTTTAATTTATCCCGCCCGTATAACCTGTTGCGTTATGAATTAAAATAACTATTTGTTATTTATTAATATTTAATATTTCATCCACGCTAGATTAAGAAGAAAAACTTAGCTATTACATGGAAGTATTTTTTTATGATAACCACTCTATAACACATAGTTTATGGTAATAATTTTTTTCTAACTCCCTAATGCTGGATAATTATATCTAAATATTTTTCAATAATTTAGCTGTTAATTAATTTTTTAAAAAATATTTAAATTTCTTTCATGCGAAAATAACAAAAGCTTGTCTTTTTGTTAACTCTTTTCCAATGCCGACCGTACAAAAAATGTCATTTTTAATTATAATTATCTTATGTTTGGTGTTCTAAATATTTATTCACAGTTAATAATTTATTTACCGAATGTTAATAAATATTTATTAATTTTCAATAAACATTTGTTGAGAGTCTTGAAAAAAAATATTAGTATAAAAATTCAATTTTGACACTTTGTGTAACTTTATGACTTCAATAGATCAGAAAATTCTATTAGATCAAATAGATTAGTAGTTTCTATAAAAAGAAATAGAGGGGACAAATTTGACAATAACAATAATTTACAGACTCTTTCTTTTGCCTTGAAAAGTATCTTCATTCTAAAAACGTATGGCATCATTTGTTTATAAACGGGGTTTTTATATCACACCTTAAAAAAAAAAAAATACACTTAAAAAAAAGTTATCCATTGTTCTTAAATATTCGTCAACTGTTAATAGATGAACTTTTCCTCTAAAAAATATTTATTAAAAGTTAAAAGACATTTTAGTTATATTTAATAAATTGTTTCTTAATAAATGAATTTATTAACAGTTAAGAAATTTTTCTATCTAGGAGAGATTTCTTAAATTATTGTATTGGACACTCTATTTCGGAAATTTTTTTGAATAAAAAATATTTATTGTCCAATGATAAAATTCTTAATTTTGAATCTTCTAAAAATACTGTAATAAATTCTTCAAAACTTTTCTAAATATTCCTTAAGATTCTCTAATTAATAGTTTCGTTCAACTAAAAAAAAAAAAATAAACAATGTTTATTTTTACGTTCCACCAAATTTTTGTCTTGCAAAAAATTTTTTATATTAAATTGTTAATTTAATAATCTTCCGCTTCCGTTCTTTGTTCAAACTCTATCGGGTCGTGGGTCAGTCATGACGGGGGAATTACTAGATTACGGTATGAGGTCAGTTAACTGGGAAATAATTTCTAAGAATCTTAACAAGTAAAAGCAATCGATGAGCCATTAATTAACTTTCAATTTCTAATTGCGTCAACACTTGTTTAAAGTTTGAATTTATAAATTTTCTCAAACTATCAGCTTACTTAAATATCATATATTTAGCAATGAAATAGCCAGAGCAGAAACCCACAACCTCATACCAAACCATACCATACCATACCATACCTTTCAGGTACTTTTCATTACTTTAATGATTGAGTGAGGGATCTTGTTTGTTGTATATATATAATCGTGTCTTTGGGTATGTTTTGCAACTGGCAATTATCCGAATACCGGCGCGAGCATGTCTGTAAATGGGCGGCTGCATCGAAAGTTACATTGCATTACATTATATTTCGTTTCTTTCTTTAATTTCTTCTTTCATTTTTTTCAGCTCCTTATTTTTTAATTATTAATAAAAAAACTTCTCACGGCACTATCTCTGTAATGTTACAAATGTCGAGTATGCATGTAGTTGATGTAGGTATGATGTCTGTATGGGTTTATTTTTGCATACTGAGTATGAGGGGCACGCCGGTGTTATGGGCATGTGCCGTGACGCGCGACGAGCCGGAAAGCGATAGTAGAATTAAACTCAACTGGATTGCCGTTGATCGCTAATGTAATGTAATATATATAATATAATATAATATAATATAATATAATATAATAACAATAATAAAACTAAATAAATTTATAAAATAATAAATAAAACTATGTTAATGTGAGTAGATAAATTTTTATAATTATTATTATTATCATCATCATTATGATTATATAGTTCTGCATTCAGGCAGCGGTAATTGAGAAGAGTAATGAGTGAATAGAAGGAAAGAAAATAGTGTGAGAAGTAATAAAAGTATTAACATCTATTCAGTTAATAGAGCATCATAGCAACCGAGATTGTTTAAATGAATTATTTGATCACGTATAACATCAGATTCTTCGGATAATTGAGACGTATATAATGTTTAAACTAATTACCCTTGGTTAAACTGTTATCTCTCTGCGCAAAGTCATTCAATTAATCAATCAACTTTTTTTGTTCTTCTATTAAATTTATTTAATTACATGGAAATATTTAAATTGTGCAACAGATTAATATGAATGGAAAATTTTTCAATGATTAACACTTTTTTTTTTTTTAATATGTTACTAATTGAAATCATACGCATGTATGTGTCTGTAAAAATAACGGAATCACTAAAACAGCAAAAAAAAATTAGAACAATTGATATCAATAGCATCCCACGCTTAAGACAAACATTTTATTAAGTTTATTTTTACCTTAAAATAATCAGCTGTTGATTAAAGAAATTAATTTTCAATCAAAATGTGATAAATTTTGAATGGAAAACAAAATTTTTCAAAGCCAACATTTTATTTTTTCGAATTGAGAATTCATTTTTTTGATTCAAGCTGATAATATTTGATATATAAAGTGATAAACTAATTAACGTCCGATAAGCATTGATAAATATAAATTAATAGAAGTGAAGAAACTATTATATATTAATTGAGAACTCAACTTTTGAGATAGACTATAAAATATAAACATAATAGATTGTTTAGGGATACGAAAGAATCTAAAACATTTGTTTCTTTAAAAAATAATCTAAAAAAATGACATGAAAGTGGATAAAATTTAATGAAACAATCTTTGTAAACCAGCCATAGAGCTAATCAATAAAATATTTATTTATTATATTTATTTTAACCAAAGAATTTACGAATTAGAAAAGAGATATGAAGTTCTCCAACGAAAAAAAAATTTTAGTTGAAGGAAATTTATGTTTCACGAAAAATTTATAAACTAAGTGAAAAAATTTCAGGCATAAAACAACCGTTTTTCTTAAAATAATTTTTTTAGTTCAACTTTACTTCTTTTGGATAAAATTAATTTTTAAATTACGGTTCAAAAAGCTCTAAAAATTAATGAACTTCCTACTGTTTTTGATCGGTATATTTTTACAAAATTTCTAAAAAATTTTTAGTTCGTATTGCTGTAAAATCTATTTTTTTAGTTTTTCAAAACAATAATTTTTTACTGTTAGTTTTATTAGCAAATAATCTCATGGAATAGAATAACATGTGATGTATATATACAAGTATAACATATAAAGTTTCGTTATGACCTTTAGAGCTTTCTACAGAAGTTTGCCATGTATTAAATTACCACAATCATAATGATAATGATGATAATAAATATGAAATAATTTCCATATAATTATCGAACTACACACTAATGATTTAAATCTTTTTTGTAAAATATTTTATCGTGATAATTAAATGTTTTCATAATCTTTTACACTATATAAATTCGTGGATAATTTTTCTTCGACACGAATAATAATCGGGTTCTTATAATATCATACTTTCTCTCCATATTTTCAAACACATCAAAAGTGTCGAATTGACGTCTTAAATACGTTATTATTTTGAAGTAATGCGCGATAATGCGATCTCTTTGATAAATAATATGTTAATAAAACAAAAAGACAAAAACCAAGACATCAAACATCAATATAATACATCGATCATATCTTCTTTTGAGTAATCAAATTTGCACCTTTTCGTCTCTTAATTTCTTCATTGACAACCGGATTTCATTTTCCAACAACTTTTTATTTAATCTTACCTGTTTTAGTTCATTAACTTTCTTAAAATTATACATCGATTAAAATATTTCAATAAAAAATAATTCAATAATTATTTTACTTCATATACAATTAACTTGATATATTTTAATGGTGAACAACTGAATTATGAACACGTAAATGTGCGTGCGAATTTTTGGTAACTCATCATCTTCGTAATTCGAACGAAACGTCAATTCTTTAATTCGTTTGGTCACGTTACAAATTTTATTAATTTTATCCCTAAACAAATCAATCGTCTAAAAATTTCACAAAATTTTCTTCTTAAATTTTGTACATTACATATTTTAAATTATAAATTATAACTTACAGCCAATTAAAAAAAAAAATTATGTAACGCAACACTGTCATTGCCCTTTGAAGTGTCCTAATTAAAAAAACTTATTTATTCAGTTAATGTGCGAAAAAAAAGCGTAATTATCTCGATAATTGTATAACAATTACGCTTAAACATTAATGAGATTTACCCTTTCATAGAGAAGCGAATCCTAACGGTGTTAATTTAGCGGGAAATCCTTAGCGGGATGTCGACGTCGGGTGTGGTCACGATCATCAGCGCAAAAACGATTTTAAATTTAATACGTTTTCAAAGTTAAATATTAATAATTGCAATAATTCAAAGTTTGTACGTAAATTATTCAAATGTTCGGTCTCGTTATTGGGCTCTGGCATGCCATTTACTGCGTAGGTATAATTTTCATGGAATCTTGTGTAAAAAAAATGTCTTCATTACCTCAGGGTAGTTATACTGATCCAAGACCGGTTAGTTTACTTGGTCATACTGAAGACGATTCACAGCACAAGTCGCTTCTTTTTCTTGTTTTTCAGCGTTATCTTCCGTCGTCATGTATTCCTCCTCTTTAACGCTTCTTTATATATTTTTTCCATTAATTTCTACTTCATATTTTATTATTATTATCACTATTTGATATGCGTTAGTGTGTTACGTAGATCGCATATGTGATGTACGATTCTGATGGTTTGTTGAGAGAATATAAACTTACTTGCAAAAGTGGTTGTAGATATTATATGGTTCGTCTTTTCTCAATCCTCATGTCGGTTTAAACATCGTAATAACAAGTCGCACGCAACCATGAGCTATAACCCATAACAGTGTCTGCTGGATGTATGAATTGAAATAAATAAAGTCTCTATATAAGTAAAATATGTACAATAATGTAACAAGTAAGAAGAAATAAGAAAGAAGAAAGAAGGAAGTGAAATTTCATGAAAATTTACTTACACTCGTATAAGATCGGTACTTTTAAGTTCTGATGAGACACGCACGTGGGTCTTGTTTAAAATGTTATAAGTACATTTAATCTACGTATGTATGAATAAATGTAAATATATGTTATGTATATATTTATATAAAGTTAATATAATAGTGAAAGAGGAAGGCTAATGAGATGGTGACAAGAGGAGCTGGAAGTTGGAACGCGTGGCTGCTTCTGGTGCTCGTGACTGCCCGCGGTTACTTGCAGATATTTTATTTCACTTATTTACCGTGTTTGGTCTGTGGCTCGTTTGGTATTTTGTATATATAATATATACACGTGTGTGCTCTTTCGACTTGGAGCATTGTGTGTGATAATACCCATACCCATATCTAAGTGCAGTATGTGCCCCATAGGGGGAATATTGAGAATCCACACTCTACACTCTGCTGTAACGTAAGGATAGTTAAGGAGATCCAGCAGGCCAAGGTGCAGGAATGGCCCGATCGAACCCGGAAGAACCATTTTAAATTTTCTCTACTCGGACAAGCTATTCTTGCACGCCACACATATTTCACTTTATTTTCAGATATTTTTCTTTAAATTTCACTATCTTCATTTAATAAATTAACTCTTAGATCAAAAAGTTATCATTTTTGGATGAGTAAAGAATTCTTCATTCAAGAATTTTACTCTACAGAAACACGTTGTTGTTGTTTTAAAACACGACACGTAATCTGATAGAAAAAATAAAAATCAACTTAATTGAGGAAAAATGATTTTCAAGAAATTTAATGTTAAAAAATTTTTTGCCTCATAAAATTTTCTGTTTAATTAATAATTAAATTTTTCATAATGATTATTTTGCTTGATAATTTATTCTGTTGAATCGAGTTCATTTTTCGCATTGGTTCTAAATAATATCGACTTGTTTGAAATATTTCGCCAAAAGTTTAATGGAGATTTTGTTTTTTTAAACTGATAAAATTTTGAAACAAAAAATTTTTACTTTAAAAAAAATTTTAATTTCTTAAAATAATTATCAATTAAGAGAATAAATTCTTGAAGTAAGATCATCGGCTTTCTTGAAAATAATTTCCTTAGTATAATATCGTTTCTCTTTAATCAAGTTAGTTTTCTTATCAATGGATCCGTAGATACCTTCTTTACTTTTTTTTAAATAATAAAAGTAATTATCACTAACAAAAACAATGATGATAATAAAAACAACTATTCGGTCTTTTGTTTCATAAAGACTATGGTAATTCAAATTATCCTTACTAAGTTTTTTTGAAATTTCATTTTAAACTTTGTCTGACTCATGAAATTTTTGTTAGACACTATATCTTCTCCATAATAATCGTAGTTATAAATAGAAAGAAATGTACCGTAAATATTTTAGAATAATGAAAAAAAAAAAAAATTCTCTATCAACAAATTCAGTTGAAATATTTACATTATTGAATAATTTTGCAGAGATAAGATTTACTTTTTTGCAAACTGGATTCCAGCGAAAGATTACATTAGTTACAAAATAATGTTATATTTTTTATCGTACACCATAGTTTAACTTGTAATCTATTTAGCTTGCGGAATTGAGTAACAAAAAACGTTTACACGTGCACCCAATTACATATTTAATGGATAGAAGATAAATTGAATTTTTTAAGCTTTCAAAGTGTCACATTACGTTTTGTGATTCATTCTCTCTATTGTTGAACTTTGTCACGTTTACATAGGTATCCCCCTCTTATTCTCCTGTCTTCTGTGATGTAATGATTTAACGACATCAAATTTTCATTACGAATAATTTGTTTTCGTTTGCTAATAAGTTTTTAATTTGAATAATTTAAGTTTGTCTTCTTTATTCATTCATATGTAAGCTTATTAACACTATAATTTATCGTAAAAGAAGTCTTATTCATTGATAACTTTTGTTACACCTTAATTTTAATAAAAATCAATTGAAATCTAAAGAAACCAATAAACTAACGAAAATTTTAATTCTGTTTGATTTTTTAACTTTTAAAACTCTATTTTTTTTGATTTAATATGTATAATTGCACGCTAAAATAATATAAAATGGGTATCAAATATTCAAGAGAAAAATTTTCTTAAGGTGAGAAAATTTTTTTTCAGCTAAAGTAGATGGTGCTGCTTCCCTAAAGTATCTAAAAATCTTGATCAAATATAAAAACTTATTATTTCAAGTATTTATGATAATTTGAATTAAGAAAAAATTAGTTCCACCAAGAATAGAATTTCAAGAAAAATTTTTACTTCGGCCAACACAACTTCGATCTTCCTTCAGGCACCCGAAAATTTTCTTGAGCCAAGAATTTTGTTCTTCAGTCAAGAAATTTTTCTTTCTGTGAAGAAATAAATATTAAGTATTAAGTACTTGTTTTAATTAAAAATTTTACTTCTTTTTGATGAAATTTAAAAAGTACTTTCAATGCAGTACATTATACCTTGTAATTTTTGAACGCGGAATATTTGCAAACAAATGAATAATCTACTGTGGCCTGGATTCGTTAAAAATTATTAAATATAATACGAATTTTAAAATTCTCTTCATGTACTTATGACAATTTACTTCCTCAAAAACTTGGTTACATTGATAAATAGGTACGATAAAAAAAGCTAAAAATTGTTGGTTTATTAATAATATTCAACAATTATTTTGGCTTCACGCTCGTAAAATAAGTTGTTATTTAAGAAACTAGTTCAAGCTAGTTAATTACCGTGTTCAACCATTGAAACAAAAAAAAAGTATAAATATTAATTAGATGCTGAGAAGATGAAAAATTTTCTTGATCTATTACATAACTAAACACTTGAATTATAATTGGCAGTAGGTACCGACTAAATGTTACTTATTTATTCACAAGTATAAACTTACAATATAGTTCAGAGTTCAAAAAATGTGGGACAATTTTTTTTAATAAATAAATACATAAAAATAGCGTAGAATATTCCAAGTAATTTTCTTTCTTCTTTTTTATTTTTTTCGTTTAAAATAAATTATTCACAGAAGTTTATTTAAATACCGTGTCCGGAATACGTATTACAAATCCCAACAAAAACAGTTTCACTGTAAAAAATTGCGCCAAGTCCACGTTCATAAAACTCATCCAAATAACATTTGCACTTTACAAAAAAATAAGACTCATTTCAATAATTTTTATTCTCTACAAAAAAAAGTGAAATACGAAAAAATACCAAGAAACCGTCATGTTAAAAGCGGAACTCAAAATTCCAATTTTAAAAGGTTCCTCACGGAAGTTACATTTTGGCACACCCTAATCATATATGTATATATATTACGATATGAAACCGGCTACAACAGATAGATTTCAAAAAAAATCTACCTAAAAAAGCTGTTAAACATAAACAGAAATTCGTTCATCAATACAGATGAGGAAACTTTATAAAAAATGCTATCGGTAAGGTATGATATCAAAAACTTTCATTTAAAATCAGTCGCTGTTGTAATATTGATGATTCTAAAACAAGAAATAGATATAATAAATATAACGAATTGAGAAGGGAATTCGAAGCAGTCATTAGGTATTCAGTACTGATGGTCAAACACTTGAGCTTAGAGTGTACGCAGTTAGCTCTCGAATTGTATTGACGAAGGGAATCGATCGGCAGTACACGTTGATAAACACGTAGTACGTGAGGAGAGAGGAACTTGAATTGAAATTGCATGAATATGGATGAAGATTTCGATACAGCTGTTTCAAAATTATTTATTTATCTTATCTTCTCAGTTTGTTTCTTACATTAGAGAGTACAGTGAGTCGAGGAATTGAGTGTAAAAGGTTTCTTAATGCAATTAAGCAATTATGAGTGTGATTGTGATTGTGAGTGTGATTGCACACACCGGGGTTTTATAAAACTCTATTTTTTGGTGAGTATCATGTGAAATTTATTTATTTATATTGTACTCAAGAAAAAGTGTGGGATTTAATTTTTTTAAATTATTCGCACGTCAGAACAATTGCTTTTGCTTCATACACTTTCTCCACGGACAATGACATTAGATCCAGACAGTGTACCGTCAGACGTGACAATTACTTGCGTCATGCAATTAATTTGCGAGTTGATTTAATTAATTGATTAAATCTCAGTACTCTCGCATTTATTCGTAATTATTGAAAATAAGTGTTTACTCCAAGGAATTTTATTCATTTCATTCAAAGGAAACTCTTGAACCTTTAATTATAATTATTATTCGTCGTAATAAATTTGTAGGAAATTCAATTCTATTCTTATTAAATTTGAAGGTGAAATACTTTTTTATCTACTAATAATATTCATTAAATTTACAAAAATGTCTCCAATTTTGGCTGTGTCCAAATAATTTTTTTTTAAATTATGATTTTTCACCCAGAAAAATTTCTTGAACCGATGAAATGTTTTGGTTTAAAAATTGCTTCTTAAAAAAATTATTTTTATGAAGGAAATTATCTACAGTCGAATCTCGTCATAAGTCTTGTTAGTGTCTCTCTCATGTTAACGCGAGATCGGTTAAAAAAAAAGAAAACAAATAGGACTCATAACGAGATTCGACTGTATAATAAAAATTTTGTCTCTCGTATATTTATAAGTTTACAATCGGCTAATTTTACAAGTTTCTGCAGTAAGAATTGGCTAAATTCACGTAGCTACAGATTTTTGTTTTTCGGTATTTTATAAATGACTGAATTAATATTTGGTGAAATTTAAATTTCGTTAATTTCATTAATATCATTTTTTATTTGCGATTAATTTTATAAATTACATTATGAACTAATTTTCAAATTTATAGTTTATAAACGTTCGAGCTTACGAACGGCTATTTTCCAGTAATATTAAAAACATAATTAAATTAATGACCAAAATTTTCAAACCGTTTTCAAACTATAGCTTTTATCGACTTCAAATTTGGTAAGAATCTTCTGTAAGAGATGTAGAAATAATCTATCAATGAATTTTACGATATCTCACCTCACAGAGGGTTGCAGGGTAGGTATTAACAATGAAAATTTTTAATTTCCAAGCTATAGCTCCTATAGACTCCAAATTTAATAGAAGTCATCTACATGTGATACAAAAATGATCTAAGACCGGATTTTACACCGAATCACCTCCAATAAAGATCGCGGGGGTGGTTGTTAACGATAAAAAATCTTAATTTCTAAAATATAGCTTCAAAAAGCTGCAAATTTGGTAAGGATCTTTTATTTGTCATGTAGAGATCATCTCAATACGGATTTCAATAAATTCTACTTCCGAATCGATTGAATGTGGAACCTGTGCAAGTCAAAATAATACTCCAATTGAATTTCAAGTCTAGATCTAAAACTACAATTCTATAAAGTGCCCTGCGGAGCGAGCGGGCAACAGCTAGTATATTGATATTCTGTAATATTTTCTGGTTATTATGTAAATAAATAAATAAATAAATTTTTTTTTTAAGTGCAGTTATATAATCTTTTTTTTTTTTTAATTACTCTAAGTTGCAAATAAAGACATTTTTGTCCAATTTTCACAGTATTTTTTTCTAGACATTCTCACCTACAGATAAAAAATTTGTTGTTCAAGTTTAATGACTTTTTTTCAAAAAAACCTTTTTCATTGAATGAAAAAATTTCTGTTGAATTTTTACGGCTTTTATTTCTTAGAATCCTCATCTGTAGATCTACAATACGTCTAGCGAAATTGGTAGAAATCAGCTAGTCCAAAATAAGGAAATAAGTATGTATATCGACACAATTTTAATTTCCCATTGGAAAAGAATAAAAAGTAGAGAGATTCGATCGGAATGAGAAGTGAATCGAGGAAAGTAATATCGCGAAATTGGACCTACGGGCTGTGCATATATTAAATCTGATCCATCGAATCGACAGGTGATTGGTATCAGTTCAATATTCCTCGACGTACTCTCGGTATGAACATACTGCCAGTTTGTTTACAATCGGCTAATTTTACAAGTTTCTGCAGTAAGAATTGGCTAAATTCACGTAGCTACAGATTTTTGTTTTTCGGTATTTTATAAATGACTGAATTAATATTTGGTGAAATTTAAATTTCGTTAATTTCATTAATATCATTTTTTATTTGCGATTAATTTTATAAATTACATTATGAACTAATTTTCAAATTTATAGTTTATAAACGTTCGAGCTTACGAACGGCTATTTTCCAGTAATATTAAAAACATAATTAAATTAATGACCAAAATTTTCAAACCGTTTTCAAACTATAGCTTTTATCGACTTCAAATTTGGTAAGAATCTTCTGTAAGAGATGTAGAAATAATCTATCAATGAATTTTACGATATCTCACCTCACAGAGGGTTGCAGGGTAGGTATTAACAATGAAAATTTTTAATTTCCAAGCTATAGCTCCTATAGACTCCAAATTTAATAGAAGTCATCTACATGTGATACAAAAATGATCTAAGACCGGATTTTACACCGAATCACCTCCAATAAAGATCGCGGGGGTGGTTGTTAACGATAAAAAATCTTAATTTCTAAAATATAGCTTCAAAAAGCTGCAAATTTGGTAAGGATCTTTTATTTGTCATGTAGAGATCATCTCAATACGGATTTCAATAAATTCTACTTCCGAATCGATTGAATGTGGAACCTGTGCAAGTCAAAATAATACTCCAATTGAATTTCAAGTCTAGATCTAAAACTACAATTCTATAAAGTGCCCTGCGGAGCGAGCGGGCAACAGCTAGTATATTGATATTCTGTAATATTTTCTGGTTATTATGTAAATAAATAAATAAATAAATTTTTTTTTTAAGTGCAGTTATATAATCTTTTTTTTTTTTTAATTACTCTAAGTTGCAAATAAAGACATTTTTGTCCAATTTTCACAGTATTTTTTTCTAGACATTCTCACCTACAGATAAAAAATTTGTTGTTCAAGTTTAATGACTTTTTTTCAAAAAAACCTTTTTCATTGAATGAAAAAATTTCTGTTGAATTTTTACGGCTTTTATTTCTTAGAATCCTCATCTGTAGATCTACAATACGTCTAGCGAAATTGGTAGAAATCAGCTAGTCCAAAATAAGGAAATAAGTATGTATATCGACACAATTTTAATTTCCCATTGGAAAAGAATAAAAAGTAGAGAGATTCGATCGGAATGAGAAGTGAATCGAGGAAAGTAATATCGCGAAATTGGACCTACGGGCTGTGCATATATTAAATCTGATCCATCGAATCGACAGGTGATTGGTATCAGTTCAATATTCCTCGACGTACTCTCGGTATGAACATACTGCCAGTTTGTTGGTTCCGTTTGTTGTGTTGCTTCTAGCACGTTATACATGATAGATACATCATCGGTATGACAAAAAAAAAAGAAAAAACAAATAAAAAGATAAAACAAACAGACCTTAACAAGCGCAATATTTCGCGGTAAAATCTACGGTTATTTACTCCCGCTCACTTTGTGAATATTTGATTTAATGAATTCGAGAACTAGCTGCATGACAATATGTCAATGTAATTGTGTAGAGTAAATACTGTTTTTCATTCGCTTATAAACTGACTTTTTTTTTATTTAAATTTAATTTTTGCTCTCATTTAAAGAATTCAAATATTGACCAGTTTAAATAAAACGAAGATAAATACATTGTTTGTTAATTTATTGGAAGAGATTATGAGCTAAAATTCGTGTTATGCTTTTTTTACACTTTGGTAAGCGAGTACCGAGCCGACAAGCTATTGCCAGCCTTAATGAATTAATATCTACAAAGATTCTAAATATTGACCGGTTCAGATAAAATGAAGATAAATACATTATTTGTAAATTTATTGGAAGAGTTTATAAGCTGAAAAGGGTGTTCTGCTTTTTTTATAATTTTAAATTATAAATCATAACATTTTTTTTAATAAAACACTCAATAATAAACATTAAACATTAAACATTAACCGCTTATGTTCTAAATACTGATCAGCATTATTATACTTATTAGAATTATGAATAATTTTTATTTTTATATCATTGCAGGTAATTTTTTATTTCGTTTTTTGTCCTGATAGCTTTATTATGGGATTAAAAATTTTTATTAACAGAATAAATTTCTTTAGAGTGAAAATTTCTTGTTTAAAGTGTGATGTAAAAATACGAAGTGATTTTTATTATCGCAGAAATAAAAATAAATTTTTTTTACTTATTACAATTAGAGTAAAGGCTTCAAATATTGACCAGTTTAGATAAAATGAACATTAATACATTATTTGTAGATTTATTGGAAGAGTTTATTCGCTGGAATGAGGGTTATACTTTTTTATAGTTTTAACTTACAAACTGCAATACTTTTGTTTATAAAATAGACAATAATAAACATTAAATTTTAACAATTAACGTTACAGCCAATTGCTCCGAATATTGACCATTACTTACTAAATATTGACCGCCTATGTTCCAAATACTGACCAGTAGTATTGTACTTACTCGACTTATAAATGATTTTTATCTTTAATCTATAATAGCTTTGACATTAGGTCATTCACTGACATGTTAATAATTTCAGTATTGTTGTCAGTTCTGTATTTTGATACAATATTATCTTCAGTACTCAAATTTAAATCAATGACCTAAGCCATTCTAATATTAAGTACATTAGATAATTTACAACATCAATTGTTGTGACACAATTTAGGACATTTTATTGACAAATTTATGACACCAAACCGAAATCAAATTTAGAAAAATATTGTCGTCATTACTTAGAGAAAAAATATTGTGAAAAGTACTTTTGTGACAATTTAGGACACTATTATAAAAGTATCTTAAATTTGTCATAAATGTCTTAAAAATATTTTTAAATTGTCATAAAAAAAGTACTGATTATCTATTTTATACATCATTAACCCTTGACCCAGAAGAATTAATTATACTTTAATTACTATTAAAGCAAGTACGGAAAAAGGTGTAAAAAAATTACAGAAAGATTTATTTTTTGTTTTTTTAGTGAAAAAATTAAGTACTTAATCTATAAGAAAAGGTTTATTTTCTATGAGAGTTTTTCTAAAGAAAGAAAAGGAACCAAATATTGACCAGGTAGCATAACAACTTTATTTTTAAAAATCTAGTAATTTAATTTTATATTTACAAGGTAATTATCAATTTTTAATTATACTTTATATACAAATTTACGTATAAACAACATATATGCTGTTGCTATAATAAAAAAAAAGTTTGTGTACAAATGTCGTAAAATTGTAAAAATTAGTCATTAGAACTTTACCTTGCTGTGTTTGGTCTTTGCTGTTACTCAAAGAAAAAATATTCTAAAAGTACTTATGTGATATTTTTACGATAGTTTTATAAAATTGTCAAAGAAGTGTCCTAAATTCTCATAAAAAATCTTAAACTTGTCATAAAAGTATCATATAATAAAGCTATCATAAAAATATCTTAAAATTGTCATAAAAGTGTCCTAAAAATGTCACAAAAGTATTTTTTACAATATTTTTTTCTCTGAGTAGTAACAACAATATTTTTTAAAAATCTAATTTTGTTTTCGGTTTGGTGTCATCAAAATCTCCTAAATTGTGAGAAGTTTAGAATCCTCAGCGTATAGCTCTTTTAGGAAAATTTTAGGATAAGTTATTTAGAACACTATTATAAAAGTATCTTAAAATTTTCCTAAAATTGTCTTAAAAATATCCTTAAATTGTCATAAAAGTGTCATAAAAATATCACAAAAGTACTATTTACAATATTTTTTTCTCTGAATAATATCGACAATATTTTTCTAAAATCTAATTTTCATTTCGATTTGGTGTCATAAAAATGTCCTAAATTGTGGGAAGTTTAAAGTCGTAAGCATATGACTCCTTAGGAAAATTTTACTGACTAATTCTTACAACTTTCTGACATTTGCACACAAACTATTTTTTTTTTTTTTTATTATAACATTTGCATATGTCTCATGTTCATGCATAATTTTTTATTCGGAGTATAAATAAAAACTGACAATTGCGTTCTTAATATAAAATTAAATAATTAGATTTTTTAAAATGAAATTGTTATGCTGCCAACATTTGGTTCATTTACTTTACTGAAAATTGAATTTCAGTAAAAATAGATTTAAGAATAGAAGAGTATTGGGTTAACAGTAAGATGTCGAACAGGACATGAGACATAAGAGTTTAGATAAAAAGCAATTTGATGGTTGGTTTAGTTTTCTCGTAAAATTAGTAAACTATTTTTTCTCTCTTTTACTTTTTTCCCCAGCGGCGAATTGTTCACAAGCCAACTAAAAGAGACATGATCGAAATCTCATACTACTCGCTTTTATATATCAACATTATTTATATAGATATATATGTATATATAATAGCTGGTTACGCATTTCCTCTGGGGAACTACAGCGATGAGAGTTTGCGAACTAAATTATCTTGTGTTATCCATCTGTCGTCTCTTTTGAATGGCTCTGGGCATTTCACTTTGCGCTTGACTTACTTTTCGATTCACTTATTTTTTTCCAAGTAAAAAAATAACTTGACAATTTTTCACTAAAGAGAAAAAAAATATTTTGTCAACCATTTTTTAATTTTTTAACTACTCAAGACATTCGTAGATTTTTATTAATTCGAAATTCAATAAATAAAATAATATTCTTAAGTGTTTAATCAAATTCTTATATAAAAATTAAATTCTACTTACTTTTTACAATAAAAAATTGAATAATTGATTTATTTATGTTCCTTTCATTTACAATGAGTTCATTTTCCAAAAAATTAAATTTTCTACAAGTTTTTGTAAGTTTAAGGATTTGAAATTTCTTTAATACAAAATTATATCGACATTTAATGCCCGGGTCAAAAAATTTTAAATGATTTTGAAAAAAATGATCTGCATTTGAACTTATTCAAATTATTTTTGATTCGTTTTAGGTCTTAACAACCTGTCAGTAAAATAATTGAGCAGTTATAAATATTTTATGCTGTTTCTAATCTAATGAGACTAAAAATTTTGACCTTTTTTCAGTCTAGTTAATTTGTACTTGAACTTTATGTCTAAAATTTTAATTCTAAATGTTCAAAGGCCAAAAGTCGACTAAGATGGCTACTTATAATTTTTTTCAAGTCTTAAGTATCTTATTTAAAATTATTATGAGTCGCATTTACTTTAAAAAATAAATTAATTTGTAATATATTCATGCGCTCTCTTGTTTTATAAACTGATCGTTGATCATACCCTTACATCTGTCATATTTATTCGTCATGGATTAACATTTCATGGATAATAAAAGTTTTGTATCTGCGAATATTAGTTGCAATGATAGTTAATAAATTTGTATTAACGTACATAAAATAGTTCTCATCGCTTCATTGTATCGAAATCTAGAGTTTTCTAAATATCGATGTTAAACACATCGATAAGATTAAAATGTTGACAAGGTGACAAGATAAATATTAAACTTTATACTGGTTTGGTAATATATATTGCAATACGAAATAGTGAATAGTCACTATTTCAGTTTCAGAGAATGAAAAGCCGTATTCTGTAGAGGATTTTCGAGGGAACGAATAAAATAATATAAATATATTTATTATTATTATTTTTTTTTCTAATTATATTTTCTTTTTCTTGTTAAGTTTAACTTCAAAGGCATTCTGATGATAAAAGACCAAATAATAAACATTTTCTCATTTTGAAATTATTTTTACAAAAATGTTTATTTAATTGATTAATCATGTTATATATTATTAAATATTTACACACTCTGTAATATTTTATGTACCTTTTGGCTGTTAGGAGACGTTGTCCTACAGTCAGTTAATAAATTAGATTATTATTATTATTATAATTATTATTGTAATTACGATAGTGATTATTATTACACGGAAAAAAGTAAACTGTAACATTCACTCGGATTCCGGTTAGTTTTTATAGTTTCAAACAGTAAAGCGGACATCGGGGTGGCAAAAATGTAAATATTACAGAACAATGTAGAAAGTATAAAAGCCACAATTTATAATTTAATATCCAAAATAAGTAATTAGTAGTTGTCACTATAGTAAATAACGACTCTTTTATCTTTAAAAATTACAGTTTCAAACAGTAAAAATTGCCATTTCAATATATAGTCCATATTATGAAGAGAAGGGGAACTCAGATGAAAGAGAAGGGGGTCTCACTCTGGGAGAATTTAATATTTCAAACAGTAAAAATTATACTTTTAAAATATACATTTTACCAGTCTAAGCAAGTCAATAATTACAGTTTGATTTTTAGCGTTGCGTTTAAAATTTACCATTTTACTTTGTAAATATTGACGTTGCTTGTATTAGAAATTTACTAACTTTATTCTATACTTTTTACATATCATAACATCATTTTTTAGGTACGAAATGATAAATATTAAAGTCTGAATTCTTAATTATTATACTTAAACATTTTAGACATTTACATGGCGAATATGACTGTTTGAAATAGTATTTTCTTTCATGTAAAGAGTAAATTGTAAGGTTTAAATTATAAATATTACAATGTGAATAGTAAAATCATGATTATACTGTTTGAAGTGGTAATTTTTAGCAGTTGATCATTACTCATTATAAATCGACTGTTATTTATTACAGTTTACTTTTATCCGTGTACAAAAAAATTAAACTAAAAATTTAGAACTTTCTTACCAGTGGCGGGCTGTTTCGTATAAACTGTACAATAATAACAATCACAATTAACGTAGCTCCAATGGTAGCCAAAATAATACTGCCATAAAGCCCAGAGGTCGGTAGCATTAGCAATTGTCTCAACCCTCCAGCCATTTCATCAGTAACTCCGCCCCGGACATTGAACCAGAACATCGGGAAGAAAATTCTCGGCATGTCTTTGAAGAAGCTTATCGTCAAAGATGGTTGAAGAAGGACATTTATTTGCAACCTAGCACCAACATCCAAAGGAATTCCCGTGTTGGGTTCCAAAGTGACGTAAAAATTGTGAATATCATCCTGGGGGTTCATTCCGCTGATTTGGCTCCTCAAAATCGGGTCGGCTTTGTGAAAATGTGGAAGACTTACGAATGCAGGGGCTCCAAAACGACAGGCTGTTATGTTCATTAATCCCATTGGTGTACACTCTCCATTGCAGTAACACCGGCCAATATTCACCACATCCGGATTATCTTCGTCTATATTTTTATTATTACTGTTAGCACTGCGAGGCGTTGTTAGATCTGCGCTGAAGAAGTCTTCAGTCGTTGTTGTTTTTTCAAAATATTTAGCTTGTTCGTGGGGATACTGCCGTTTAGTATTGTTTCCTAGACTTTTTTCTCCCAATGAAAATTTGTAGCCTTTTATTCCTTTGTGCATTACGTCTTCGGAGTACTCGTATGTTAGTGGCCTGAAATTATTAATTTTTTATCTAATTAAGAGAAGAAGAAAAATTTTGTCTTTAGCGTATTTATAGAATAAAATAGTTTTTTTTTTTTTTTAGTTAAATTAATTATAAGTGAAAAGATATTGATCTGATTTTGTGAATTTTCAAAGTTTTATATTTTTTTTGCCGATTATTAATTTATTATCATAAATTTTCAGAATAGTTCTGAATAGATTTGCATTTCACGCTGGATAAAATTATTTATTTATTTATTTATTTTTTGTGTATTTCAATACACGGAAAGAACAAGATAACACTGTATATCATCCCAGATTATACTCAGTGATATCTGTTGTGAAAAAAAAATTCCGATAGTAGCTAAAAAAAAATCCAGATTACACTGCGTGATATCTGGATTATACTCATTATAATCTGGATTATACTAGCTACTTTCTGAAATTTTTTTGCATCTAAATCAAGAAATTAACTTAAATCGAGAAAATAATTTTGAAGAACTTTATTGTCTTAATTTAAATAGAAAAATTCTTAAACCAAAAAAAATTTCTTAATTTAAACAAAGTGTATTTGATTCAAGAATTTTTTGCCTTGTTTCAAGACAATGAAACTCTTTAAAATTATTTTCTTGATTCAAGATATTTCTTTTGAGTTAATTTAATTTTTTTTTTTCGGTGTATTGCAGGTTTAAACTTTTTTTAGTTTACTTTTTTCCGTGTATTATTATAGAATTTGTAAAAGGTCTGTTTCGATCAAAAACCGCCTAAAAATTATGGAACATTTTGGTCTGTTTTTGACCTTATGATGTAATCGAAAACAATTTTATTATAATCTTAAAAATAGTTTCGAATTGATATGAATTGGTAATAGTATAGGCTAAAAAAATTCTTTAAATTCTTCTATAAAATAGATATGCATAATAAAGTTAAATTGAATGAAAAATATTAATATTTTTTGACCCGGACGATATTTTAATAATTTTTCAGTATTGTATTATTTCGCGTTGTGCATCGAAGCTAAATTGATCACAAAACAAATATTTGCCGATATGTCAATTTAAATAAATATAATAACTTAAAATGGTGGAAATTCAACGTATCGAACAAAAATTTTTTTTTAATTGTTTAATTTTCAATATAAAAAAAATTTATGAAAATTAAAACATGAATTGCAATTGAACAGTTATCACAATCGGTCAATTAGTTTAGAAATGGCGGCCATTTAAAATTTTCAAAATTTTGTAAATTTCAAGTTTTCTAACTTTAAACGTGAATAACTTCTGACTGACAAAAAAGAGCTCATTTCTGGAAACTTTATGGCGAAGCTGATTATATTACCTTCAATTTGACCCATAACACTTATACTTTATGAAAATTTTTATTAATTTTATATGCCATTCAAAAATTTTTAAATAATAAAAACTTTTTTTCAAATGTGGTTTTTTTTAGAATGACTTTCGAACAGCTTTACCAACCGATTGCAAATACTAATCAGCTCTTAACATAAAAAAAACTATACGTCGATCGTCTTCGAGCCGGTCAAAATCGCTTGATTCGTTTATGAGATATCGTTGACGAAAAAAATCGAAAAAAGCGTTTTTTTCAAACAAATTCAGAAATTTTTTATCTGATCAATTCACGGTTTGAGTAGTTGATTCACGGTTTGATAATCGGTTAATTCATTCAAAAGTTATAGCAGATTAAGTATCTATAATTAACAAATTAAATAACAGAAACGAAGAAAATCTCATATCACATGAAATCTATCTTCCATTGGGGGTGAGGCCGAATGGCATTTTTTCACCAATGGTATTTTTGGAACTTACTTGACTAATTATGACATATGATAGTAAAATCAGGTGAAAATTCCACCATGAGGACTCATGCAATAGTTATATTTCTATAAAGAAATCTACCTAAAAAAACAATACTCTACTTAAATTTCGAGCACGCATAAAAATGATTTTGTTGAAATAACAAAAGACGGGATAAATGAAAAATATGTTGTGGTAACAAATGAGCACAGTAAAAAATTTTCCGTCATTGCGTCAAAAATTCTCCGTGTCAAATATTTTAGTGTCAAATATCTAACACTTTTTTATGTCAATTTAACATAATACAATTGTGTTACTAGTTCGCATTTTTTCCAACACAAAAAAAGTGTTATCTTATAAAAAAGTAACATTTTAAAAATGTCATTATAAAATCAACATTTAAGTTGTGTTGATTTTACATAAACATGTGTCAGAAACTGCTCTCTAATGTCAGTTATTTTAATTATTTATAAATTAATTCGCAGCTATTTTGATAATTAAAATTTTTTTTTACAAATAAATTTTGGCAAAAAATTGAAATTTAAAAAAATTAAAAATGCAATTTTTTAAAAATAATTTTTTTGTTAAATAAAATTTAAAAAATTGTCAAGTGACTGCTAACTTGAGTGTCTTTGATTTAGAAAATGTTTGATAATTTAAAATAATTTTTTTTGTAAATAAATTTTGGCAAAAAATTGAAATTTAAAAAAATTAAAAATGCAATTTTTTAAAAATAATTTTTTGGAGCAAATTTATTTGTTAAATAAAATTAAAAAAATAGTCAGCTGATTGTTAATTTAAATGTAATTAATTTAGCAGATATTTGATGATTAAAAAAAATTTTTAACAAATAAATCACAGCAAAAAAAATCGACGTGTAAAAATTTTAAGAATTTTAAGTAGATAGATAGATACACTGATAGAAAATTTATGTTGACTCAAGAGATATTTTCTTGATCTAAGAATTTATTTTGGAAGACAAATGATTATTTTGCTTTAAAAATTTCTTGTCTTGATTTAGATTTTCTTGGCTTAAGAGCTATATTATCTTCAATCGATATATTTAATTTTTCAACCAAAATAACATTATCGTTTAAAAAACTTAAAATAATTCATCAAAGTGTATTTCAAAAACTAAATAGTCTTTAATTGTTATACCGAAAAAAAATTATTTCTTGGAAATAAGTAAATTAATGACTCAAAAAAAAAGCCATTCTTAACACAAGTCGGTAACATCTTGAATCAATATATCTATATCTATTTTCAAGAGTTCAAATTTTAAAGAAAAAAAGTTTCTTGAATCAAGATTGTTTTTCTATCAGTGTAGTAACACTCGAAGCTTGTACACGTATAAAAATGATTTTGTTGAAGTAACAAAAGACGGGATAAATGAAAAATATGTTGTGGTAACAAATGAGTATAGTTATAGCAACAAATCCATATTAGTTGCATTAACGAAATGTTTCAAGTTGTACTAACAAACCAGTTTGTTCAATCACAAAATCAATTTGTTTCACTAATAAAATCATTTTGTTGCTGTCACAAAATGACTTTGTTGCTGTAACAAAGTCATTTTATTACAGTAACAAAACTAATTTGTTGCCAAAATATTTTCCAAATCCTCAAAAGCTTATCACGAAAATGATTGTGTATAATGATACTCAATGGGTTATTTCAACAAATTCTCATTGTTATTCTTACAAATTCTCTTCATTACTACAACAAATTTTCTTTGTTACTCTAACAAATTTTCTTTATTACTTTAATAGAACAATTTTGCTGTTTCAACAAAAAAATTTGTTATACCAACTATAGGATTTTGTCGAATCAACTAAAAGATTTTGCCATACTAACAAAACTGTTTTGTTGTTATAACATATCAATAACTTGTTATATCCTAAATTTTGTTATTTAAACATATGATTTGTTATCCCTATGTTAACAAATTCATTTGTCACCACAACATATCTTAGATTATCTTAACAAAATTTTTTTCTGCGTGAGTGTAGATCTAAAATTGCAATTATATAAAGCGCCCAGAAAAGCGGGCGAGTAACAGCTAGTAAAATTTAAAAGGAAACAACCCATATCACTTCTTATCCTCGTAAGCGTTCGCAAAATTTCGCGAGATTCCGTTGCGTCCCGCTTTCCTTCGAGCGCGGCCGGTCGATTCCGCCCCCTCCCGTTCTCGCTCGTTTCTTTCCGTCCCGGTTCGTATTGATGCCCGAAGCGTCACCTGCATTGTTACGCGCGCACGACATTCTCACGATCATTTAAATCAGTAGGGCTTCGGCTGCCGGCTGGTCTTTGTCGGTAGTCAGACCACGAACGGGAATAACAACTTTAAATATTTGCAACCACGTTTGTTTATAAATCGCGTGTCGTGTGTGCATGTCAGTGGGCTACCGCTTAATTTAAAAACAATTGTTTACCAACTCAGTGCCAGGCACCCCTGGTTCACCAGTGCCGTTAATTCGCGTGCTTCAAACAGGGTTTGTCGTTCTCGTTCGAGTTCTGCTCGGCAAACGTCAGTTTTACTGGTTAGCTGACTACGGTCGATAAACGAGAGCTGAAGGATTCGCGACTCAGACTCCACAGCACCCTCGTATTTTTAAATATTCATTTTTTTCTTTAAATAACTTGTTTTTATTTTACGATTATTAATTATTAATTATTATTATTCATTTTAAAAAACTTTACCATGAGGCGAAATGTAAAAATTGTGCTACTGCTCTCCTGTGCGTGGATGTTTGTTTTTGTTTATTATTATCACACTTCCAGAGATAATAAGGTGAGTTTTATTCAAAATTTTCCCGCCTTTCTTCTTTTAATTTCAAATTTTTGGTCAAAGTTTTAAAAAATAGTTGGCACGAAATTTAAATTTTTAAATGTGACATTTTTCCCGCGGAAATTTAAAATTTAATTTTTCGGAAAATTTATCAACTTTAGGAAAAGTTAAGTTGTGTTAAAATTAATTAATTAATTTTTGTGAATTAGAATGCCGTTTGTAACACCGAAAATTTTTTTATTGTAATAGCTTGATTTGTTTGAAATTGAGTTTGCGGAGTTTATTATTGCGAGTTTACACTCGGAGTTTTAAAAGTTATAGTTTTGCGCCAACTTATTTTAATGGAAGTTTTTTAGAAATTTTTATTGTTAGCAAATGTTATTATTGTTAATAATAATAAAAAAATGAAATAATAATAATATTTTTTAATTAAATTTTTGGATTATTATTATTATTATTAATTAATTAATTAATTAAAAAGTAGTAGTACTAATCAAAATCTTAGGAATATATATAAAATTATTATTCCTATTATAATAATAATTATTATTATTAAGTTTATTATTTACAGAGGTATAATTTGGTATAATAAGCTACCTGATTCAATTATGAATAAAAATAGAATTAATATATTTAAAATTGATCTAAAAAAATATCTATCTGAGAACATAAAATCTTTTGACAAGTTAAATTGTAGCAATACTTAATGCTGTGATGTATATGATACATTTTTAATGATTGTAAAAAAATATATTAGAGTATTGTAAAAAAAAAATAGCTGAGAGCTAAATAATTTTCCCGTGCAAAAAAAATTCTGATTCAAAATGACTTTAAGATTGAAATTCATATTTTGACA
>JZSA01004170.1:0-21197 GCA_000956155.1 Cotesia vestalis | reverse complement strand
GAATTTGTTATGAAAATTAATTTTTAGAAGATTTTACGACTTTCTAACCACTACATTTTTGAGTACACTCTTTCTAAATTAAATTTGAAATATTTGAATACTTATTATCGGACAATTTTAAGATTTTTTAAGACTTTTTAAGACTATTTTAAGATTTTTTTTTAAGACGATTTTTAGATTATTTTAAGACTATTTTAAGACTCTCTATGATAATTTTCCGGAGCTGTCGCTGTGATATTGTCTTATTTTTATAATAAATTCGAGAACCAAATTCAAAAAATCAGCTCTCGGAATTTTTTTTTAACGTCTTAAAAAAGTCTTAAAATAGTCATGAGTGTGAATTTAACAGACATCTGATAATTTTTTAATAATTTATAAGCAATTTATTTATTACAGAAGAAATAGTATAAAAAAATGCATATGGAAATTTTCACAAGCTTTTTCTATGCAATTTTTTAGATTTTTTTTACAACCATTAAGTTAAAATTAATCTAAAAATTCTCAAAATTAGTTGTCTGCTGAATTCACTTTCATAAATAGTCTTGGTTTGTGTCACGTTTAAGATCTTAAACAAACGACAATTTTTAAGACGGTTTTTTTTTACACGGGTAGTTTATACCTTGGAATTCAATTTTTCAATTTAAAAATTATGTAAAATTGTCATGAAAATCAAAAATTGTGATTATTGACAGATTTTAATAACGAAATATTAAAATTAAATAGGGTGTCAATGATAGGGGCTTTTACCTTATATATTATAAATACACTGGACATCAATATGAAGAAGACAACATACGCGGTAAAACTTGAAATTTAATATAGTATTAGTGCTTAGAGAATAGATCTTAAATTAAACTTGGTACTGCCCAGAGAACTTGATATTTTGATAATTACAATATGTATTTTTACCACAGAAAAATATTAAATATTTTTTCGGTTACTCAAAAATTCCTACTGAGTAAGGTTCCGCCTTTTCCTTTATCCTTTATTCCCCCAGTTTCCAAATTTGTCTTTAATGACAAATTTAGCTATGAATTATGGCAGAAAACTCTCTCGATAATATTTTGTCTACCGATAGGAACAATAAATTTTATTTTCAATGCAGTTTTAAAACTGAATTATTAAAATAATTGTTTTTAACATGAGTGCGTAAATAATAAGATATATATTTGCATTCACCAAAAACTTTATCTTTATTTAAAACAACAAATGCGAAATAAAATTTTTTCATGCAAATGAATTTCCAGTACTCTTGTTTGTTCGTTCGCTAAAAACACAACGCTGTTTTAATTCCATTGTGTATTTATTACAACCTCATAACCATTCACAATAATAACGAACAAATAACGCTGCGGATCATTTTTTTTTTAATTCAGCGTTATTTTAAATATTTGTCAGAGAAATAAATAATCCGGCTTATGATTTAGTAATGATACAATGATAACTTTGATGTCGTCGAGACCGAATTTAATTTTAATTTCACGAAAAATTGCGAAGCGTTATTGTAAATTTATAGACTTCATTTATAATTTATGAGAATAGTCTAAATTTCCAGCGAGTTTCAAAGATAGTTAGAGAAGTTAATTAATATTGTATGCTTCTCTCAAAGTAACAGAAGCTTTTCAACAGATAAAGAACTTTGTTAATTATTATTTCATATCTTCATTATTTTATTTATTAAAGAAATTTTTAGGCAAAATACAAATTTTAAATTAAATATTAAATTGACATTTTATTTATTAATTTATTTTTTGATTTATTTATAGAGTCGCATCAACTACATGGTCATGAGCGACTACGGTATATTCCATAGATATTTTAAGTATTACATGTTAATGGCAATAGAGCAATAAATTATATTTTACAGAAAATTTGTTTAAACTTTCTGCTAGGTCCATTCGAACTTTGGTGTGTGAAAATTTATTTTATTTTTGATTGACGAATAGAATATAAAGACTTTCACGAGAATTCATGCACGATTAGTTATGATCAGTATGAATAATATAATGCGTGATTTGTCAATCTTCATAAACACTCGAACACTTAATATTGACAGTGACATTAAACGTGAGGACTAAATTAGATTTCTTTTCCTTTCTGTATTGAAATATTACTAATTTCACTATCGGAACCCAGTAGCTTGTTCCTTGAGAAAGTCTTGATAAATTAACTACAAAGTGTTGAACGTCCTTGACAGATTTATCGTTTTATTAATTTATGTTGATTAATCATTTCAGTAGAAATTTTTTCAATTATTCGTATTTTGAAGAAATTTATTTATTTATTTATCATTCTCGTTACGAAAAAATTCTATAGAGGTGCGCATAGCACCTGTGCATAGAACGAGTACATATTTAATTATATGTATGATTTTTCTTTTCTACACAGAAAGAAAAAAAGTCTTGAGTTAAGCGTAAATTTTCTTCAATCAAGAAAATCTTAAAGAAGACTGAAAATTTCTTGAATGAAGTTAAATTTTTTCAAGTCAAGAAAATTTCTTCTTGCTCCAAAATAACTTCAGTCTTCCTTGTAATTTTCTTCAAGAAATTGTTTTTTCTGTGTATAATCACTTACATATAGTGAATAGTAAATATAGTGATGCCTAATACAGTGCAAGCTAAAAGAATATCAGCCTATCAAACTTGACTGAGCAAAATTTTACCTTATTAAAAATGGATTTTATAAATTTTATATTTTACTAGCTGTTACCCGCCCGCTCCGCTGGGCACTTTATAGGATTGTAGTTTTAGATCTAGACTTGAAATTCAATTGGACTAGCTGTTACCCACCCGCTCCGCTGGGCATTTTATAGAATTGTAGTTTTAGATCTCAACTTGAAATTTAATTAGAGTATTATTTTGACTAGCACAAATTCCAGATTTCATCGAATTAGCATATGCCTTTTATCCATGTAATTATTCCAGCTAACATTCATTGTGACTTTCAATGCGCATTCATTATAATGTTTGCGTGGCTTTTTTCCAAGAATGAATAATAATTGACATGAAGAAAAAAAATTTGAAATGAGAATTTGGAGTCTATAGGAGCTATAGCTTGGAAATTAAAAATTTTTAATGTTAACACCCACCTTCGCAAATCCCTGTGAGATGAGCTATCATAAAATTTGTCCATAGAGTTTTTCTACATCTCTTACAGAAGATTCCTATCAGATTTGGAGTCGATAAGAGCTACAGTTTAAGAATGCGAATTTTTCATTGTTAACGCCCCCGCAATCCTTTTTAGGGTAGAAAATCCGTTCTTAGCTGACCACTACTCAGCGAAAGGAATATTCCTGCCGAATTTCAAGTCTCTAGGTCTTATAGTTCCAGAGATATCGTGATGAGTGACTATATATCTATATATATAAATTTTATAAAAATATTATTATTGTAGTAATTATTATAATATCACGATTTTCAACTAATTATCTATTTTTATCCATTCTTTCAGTTTTTTATTTATTAGTTTCTTCTTACCATTCAAAGTGTTCATTTCAGATGGTAATTTATTGAAATATTTCAATGCTACATAGTTAGCAGATTGTGTGTAAATTATTTTACTTATCTTTGGAAGAGACTGTTGCTCATGTCTTGTACGAGATATTCTATCATTATAGAGATTTGTGCAATCTTGATAATAGAAAGATAACGCAGTAGTAATGAAAGTTTTTTTAATCCCGAGGGGAGTGTTGTTTACATTAGTTACACACAATTTACTTAGTAATCTCTTCTGTAATTACTGATTTTTGTACTAAGAAATCAGCGGCCACTTTTTCAATTAGAATTGATATAATTTCGATACTAAACTAACTTTATTTTAGTCATGAATTTTGTATTATAGGATTAGAGTTTAAAGTCAATCGAAAATCCGAAAAAATTCTATTTCAAGTTTTTTGAGATAACTTTCAAATTTTTTGATAGCTAGACTTAAAACTTTATGTAAAATTTTTGTGCTTAAAGAAATAAGTTTAATATCACCAAGAAAATAGAAATCAAATCTTATGTTAAAAAAATATCACAATTCAATCCTTTAAAAAAACTGCAATTCGGAGATATTTTACAAATTTTTGAGCTTAAAAATGAACTAATAAATAAATTTATGAGCGTTTGCAAGTTTTTATATCAAAGCAAATGTGTAAACCTGGCAGTCAAAAATTTTAAAAACTTTTCTACATTCAGAAGTCGTTAAGTTCCGAATAAATACGTAATAAAGTTCCGGAAATAAATAAGTTAATTTTTATTGTGTAAACCATAAATTTAAGCCGTAATTAATTACGGCTTTGTTGTTTTATTGCTCTAAAGTATCCCGAGCAGTGAGAGCGTTAGTAAAGTATCGCATTGGTAAAGTCGACCACTGAGAGATAATATTGATGACGGTACTTTCGGTCTCGGCAATTCTAATGTTGGAATATATATGTGTATGTCTTTATAATGCAGCTACCTATACGTCAGTATAAGCTTTAACTTGGCGTCGTCAGCGTTCCCAAAACTTTCCTTTAACGATAGATAACATACCCCATGATATTTTATGTTTTTCTGAAACCATTATTGCATTTAAAAGGGTGTCTAAATAAGTAAAACTTACGATCAATAAAAAATAACGTTCGTAACATTAAACGGGAGTTTTATCAAAATTCAGAGCGAAAAAATTGAGTTTTACTACGAATTTGATAACACCCGATAAACTGGAAAACATTTTTTATTTTTTTTTTTTCTGTGGCGTTTTCATACGTAAATAACTCTATACAATTTGACAAAATAAAATAGCCAATAAAAATCTAAAATTTAATTAGAATTTTTTTAATCAAGAAAAAAATGGTCGTCAGTACAATAGAGGTGGTTAATTTTTGACCCCGTGGGGTCGAGCAAAAAAAAAGTGAGTGAGTAAAAAGTTGAGAGTAAGAGTGCGGGGAAGCAAAGTTCGAGTGAGATTTATCGCAGTAGAATCCTTTGTTAAGCTCCCGCGTATATATATCGTTTTATGCCAGTCTAGTGTCACGGGAAATGTCATGGCATCTCGGTTGCTTCACCGCAAAACCCTTTTCATTTTGTTCACTACCCAAATAAATGCTTATTCATTTACACTCACACAATTATAATTTATTATAATTCCTACTTTCGAAAAAATAACAATATAAAGAGAGCAAAATTTAGTTCTCTGAATTTGGAAAATCTAGCATCATCATTATTTAATTGAAGTTCTTATACATAAAATTATTTATTAAGGTAAAAGCCTCTATTATTGACAGGGCCCCCATTATGACAATTTTACATAAGGTACTGGCGGGTAATAAGGCATATTGCAATGTATCATTAATTTTTAAATTAATACATTAGCCATAAAATATAATGAAGTAATGGTAATTTTATCATTTAAAAACATCAAATACTCTGATAAAACAATCGGGTAGTTATTTTAGTTGGTTAATTAAATTTTTATCTAAGTTAAAAAGAAGATTGTAAGGTAAAGTACCCAATAGTTGAACAGGTTTCAAAGTAAAACGTATTTGAACTTACTTTTAATATATAAAGAGGTAATTATTAGTTCAAATTAGTGATTTTCAGGAAAATATAATTAATTTTGAATTGATTAAAGCGGAAAATAACGCAGATAATTGAATGTTTATATTTTAACAACGTTTTTAGGATAGACTATGAAAGGAGTAGTAGTTGACCAATCAATTCTGAAAAGCCGCAGTAGTTGAACACTCCGAAAGGAGTATTTGAACTAATAAAATATAAGGTAGCGGCGGGTAATAAGGCCTAGCTAAAAGAGATTTTGAAAAAAATCGAAAACATTGCATTTAATTATTGCAATGTATCATTAATTTTCAAATTAATACATTAGCCATTAAATGTAATGGAGTAATGATAATTTTCAACATAAACAAACACAAAATTAAATTTTTTCAAAAACCTTGCAAATAGGCCTTATTTTACTACGATAGGGTAATAAGGCCTGCGGGTTATACATACTGGAAATAGTTATACTATACTTGATAAAATTGGTATTAGAGATCAATCATCACTTAAATTGAGCGACAATACTTTTTAAGATGTTGATAAAAATTAGAACAATGATTTTAAATTATTAAATATAAAATTATAAAAAATGTTTACCATTTACTCAAATCGTTTTTTAGGAATTCTTCTGCGCTACTTTAGCATATTTAGGATGATGAAATATAGAAGACAAGGAAGGTTGTATCGGGACTTTATAAACTTGTAGCGACATTTCTATCCTACATGCTTCTACTAGAGAAGTCTTAAGCGGAAGTGGTTATTTTAAATAGTATTTCTATCACTTAGGCCTCATTACCCGATAGGCCTTATCGCCCGCGAGTACCTTAGTTTAGGTCAGCAATTTGAATTCTTTAAAATATCCAAAAATTGGTCTTTTTACTGTTTCTTAGAAAAATAACCATATTGAATGCGATAACTTTGAAAATTTTTGTGAATTGTTTCTACAAGCTTAATGAATGAGTTTCAATTTGCATATCTAACCATCAGTCTAGGCCAAAAATTACCTACTTTCTCCGTTTATCTAATGGAATTTTATTTTTGCATTCGTTTTATAGTAGATAAATAATTTATTAATAATTTGGAAGTTAATATTTTAGTCATAATGATATATAAATGGACCAAAATTGTAGTGTTTATTGATTACTTTAGATCTACACTATTCATTCAGGCACTTTAACGATGTAACTGATGTACTTAAACGTACTTTTTTTTTGTAAACGATCCTAGAAGTTTTTTTTTTATCATTATGAAGTCTACTTCCATTTCGACTGCTAAATAGCCTTTTTATTTTATTTTATTTTTTTTTTTTTACGATTAGATAATATTCTGTATATATTATCGAGTAAAATAACCTGATGAAATCAATTAAATAAAAAAAATTAATTAAATATCTGATCTCATTAAGTTAAAATCTATTTTTTCTAAAATACAAAATCTATCATAAAAATAATTATCATTTTATTTCATGCGTGTAGTAGACTGCATAAATTTTATTTTTATTTTACGCTAGAGACTCTGGTAAATTTTACTGACATAAACTTTAAAAAGTATTGCTGTTACTGAAGCAGCCCCATGATTATAATACAGTCCAGTAATTTTATTCATAATTTTAACAGTAAATTGTTAAAAAAAATTTTTTTTCGTCTAATAATAATGATATTTAAGTACTTAGAAATAATAAGCCAATACAATAATTATAAATTGCAAAATGTTCAAGTAATTTTGTCATGCACAGCTCGATTAGCGACTTGATGTTTTTCCATCTATTTTCTCCTTATTTTAAAATTTTATGTTCCTTTTTCCTGTTGGATACTTTGTACTTTGCTTTGGGCAGTGGAGAGTGTGGCGGAAGGTACACCACACCCGCAGTCTAATTACGTTGGATTAGTCGAGCTCGCTAAAAAGAAGCAATGACGAGCCAGCGGCCATGAAACCAAACGAGATAGTATAGCTGCCGTAAAGTAGCAAAAAAGTAAATAAAAAAATAGCAATGTACTCTCATCGCGCTTTGCACTCGCGATGTTACCGAGACTGATTAACTTACGGGTTCATAGGCAAAAAATACAGCCACGCCATTGTGCAGTCTTGATAGATTTTTTTTTGTTGAACAAAAGCAATCGAATTTTTCTTTATTCCATCAAGTCAATTCTTGAGATTCTTAAATAAAATTGTTTTTTAAGTGAATTGAAAATTCGCCTTGATATAAAAAATTTTTTAAAGAAGATTAATCCAATTTTTTTTTTCAGTTTTTAATTCAGCAAAATGAAAAATAACTTTCTCTAGAATTTGTATAATAAAGTGAAAATTGAAGGCAAAAATTGTTAGCAATTTATATCAAACAAGATAAATCTTTATTAAAATTTAAAAACAAACTTGAAATTCTTCTAGCAGAAGCACAAAAAAAAGAGAGCAGAAAAAAAAGCGTAATGCACAAAAAAGTAAATAATAATAAAAATAAGTCCTGCAAAAAAGCTTTATTTCCTGTATCTCACGTCACGTGGCCTGTTACATTTTTCTCATCTTAGAATTTCATACTTTCATCGACAGTGTTCACTCCATTAAAGCAACACTGCTTTAAATTCAACAAATATAAAATCCGATTCTAGCTTCTCTTTTCGAATAGATCTTGCATTGACTAGAAAAGAAATTCACAGTATACTGAGAAAAAAGTGCACAGTTAGCTGAATTATAACGTCACAAATATAAAAATATAGTTTTCTGAGTTTTTTTTTTTTGTAGTTACTCGAACTATGCATTTATTGAAGTCACTATTGATAAATAATTACATCGACTATATTCCAACAAATATTCTTCTGTTATCGTGTTAAACAAAAAATTATTAGATGGCTGCAAGTTTGTTGCGAGCGATGTCTCAGATAGCTTAACTGGAAGAGCCCTTATTGCGTAACCAAAAGATCCGGGTTCGATTCCCGGTCCAAGTAGTCCAAATTATTATTTCTGTTTTCTGAGTTAAAGTAAATAAAGACGACTATCAAGCCCTTATTTAACTAAAAATAGTTCAAGTAACTATCTATTGGGGTTCAATATATGGTAAAAGCCCCCATTAGTGACACTATAAGAGTGATCATGAATATTTGAATTTTTTTATCGTGTTTCAAATCAATATTGTCACCTTTTTTTTATAGAACACCTTAATCACTGTTTTTAGTTACATAATTTAATTAATTAACTTTAATAGCAATAAATATAATAATTACTACACGCAGAAAAAAATTTTTTTAAGATAATCTAAGATATGTTGTGGTAACAAATGAATTTGTTAACATAGGGATAACAAATCATATGTTAAAATAACAAAATTTAGGATGTAACAAGTTATTGATTTGTTATAACAACAAAACAGTTTTGTTAGTATGGCAAAATCTTTTAGTTGATTCGATAAAATCCTATAGTTGGTATAACAAATTTTTTTGTTGAAACAGCAAAATTGTTCTATTAAAGTAATAAAGAAAATTTGTTAGAGTAACAAAGAAAATTTGTTATAGTAATGATGAGAATTTGTAAGAATAACAATGAGAATTTGTTTAAATAACCCATTGAGTATCATTATACACAATAATTTTCGTGATAAGCTTTTGAGGATTTGGAAAATATTTTGGCAACAAATTAGTTTTGTTACTGTTATAAAATCACTTTGTTTCAGCAACAAAGTCATTTTGTGACAGCAACAAAATGATTTTATTAGTGAAACAAATTGATTTTGTGATTTAACAAACTGGTTTGTTAGTACAACTTGAAACATTTTGTTAATGCAACTAATATGGATTTGTTGCTATAACTATACTCATTTGTTACCACAACATATTTTTCATTTATCCCGTATTTTGTTATTTCAACAAAATCATTTTTATGCGTGTATATTAACTTAAAACCAACAGGTCGAATGTATGTATTATTCACAGCGCAAAAATTCAAAGAGCTGATGATTGACATACCATTGACCCTATTATTGACAGGTCTTTTATTACAGTTAAATTTATATTAACAATGATCATTTTTACAAGTATAGTATAACTATTTCCAGTATATGTAACCCGCAGGCCTTATTACCCTACCGTAGTAAAATAAGGCCTATTCGCAAGGTTTTTGAAAAAATTTAATTTTGTGTTTGTTTATGGTGAAAATTACCATTACTCTATTATATTTTATGGCTAATGTATTAATTTAAAAATTAATGATACATTGCAATAATTTAATTCAATATTTTCAATTTTTTTCAAAATCTCCCTTAGCTCGGCCTTATTATCCGCCAGTATCTTATTTAATAGAAAAAAAAAAATAAGTATGCAAACTAAAGCTTATTTCATAAGTTTTTAGATACAATTTACAGAAATTTAATAGGATATTGCGTTCAATTGTTATCGCGCAGAAAAACAGTTGAAGTGAAAATTTTCTAATTTTTGAAACTTTTTAAATTGTTGTCATTTCTATACTAAACGATCGATTTGGCTCAATTTCGAACTGAACCTCGTAAATTATCTTAAGAATGAGTAAGTTATGGTTGATTGAGATCCGTGTAGAATTGAAGGAGTTACAGAAGAGACAAGGCCGGTTAAAGTGTGTATATGTACACAGAAAAAAAAATTTACTTGAATCAAGTACATAATTTTGAAGAATTTCATCTTCTTGATTTAAGTAGAAAAATTCTTAAACTAAGAAATTTTTCTTGGTTTAAGTAAATTTCACTTAGTTCAAGAATTTTTCTCTTGATTCAAGTTAATTTTTTTTTCAGTGTAAATACATACATACATAAACTTTTGAACCATATGCATTTTCTGAATCCGCATGTCGAGCTGAGTTAAAATATAAAAAAATTTTTCAAAAGTTCCGTCATAAGGACCAATGCAATAGTTAGATTTCTATGAAATCTACTAATAACGAATTACATTAGAATATATTCTTACGAATAATAATTAAGTAATCGAATACACTAAAAGGCTCGAATAAAAAATTTCTATTATCGTTAATCAAGTAATTGTATAAAAAACTGAAAGGATGTTTTGATATTAAAACACTTTCGGATTTATCAGATTTTGTAATTGAAATTTTCTTAAATTAATCCAGTGTTTACAGAAACTGATTTAATTTTGAATTAATAATAATGATATTTAATTTCGACATTGTCATTATCATAAATATAATTTCTCAAAAAAGTAAAACCAATCGAATCCCAAAATAAAGAAAGACATGTGTTACCGCATCAATAACCTACGATAATGATGATAAAGCGGACACTAAATGTCAGGGATTATTGCAGGCAGTGCATGAAATCCGTGATGAAAGATGGTACATAAGATTAGACACTAGACCAGACTGGTGCACACCTCAACCGCTATCAAGAGACCGAGAGTGAGCGAGATGATGAACTAAACAGTGAAAGAAAGGTCTTGTTCCCATTCTCCTTTCGGCCTTGACGATCCGGAATTTATATGTCGACTCTTTCTCTCTCTTTCTTTCACTTATTCATGCTTAATGTCCGTGAATACTTTTTATCTTATATATTACGTTATTACGATCGTGATTACGGTTAAAATTGATTCTAAATGAACATTTTTATTCAACGCTCAAAAAATTAACGACCCAAATCAGGTCATTTTTAAATTTATGCCGAAATTATAATTAGATACTTATAATTATGATTATACAATAAATAATTAAGACTTTTTGGTTCAAAAGGGTTATAAAATTATTTTTGAAATATTTTGAGGCCGTAAAAAGTGAAAAATTTTATGGAAAAATTGAATGAAAATTTTTTTTTATAAAATAAATAACTCTTTGATATAAATTTTGGTAATTAGATAGAAATTAGTAAGCTTCATTATTTTTAGGCATAAAAATTTTAAAAATCAAGATATTAAATAAATAATTTTATTTTTTAAAATGTTTAACACTTTAGGAAGTGTTAAAACTCGTTTGAATTTGAAAAATTAAATTTATTGATTTTTTTTTCATTTGGAAAATGGTTCAAGTGCAATTTTGACTTTTTAACAATTTGAAAAAGATGTATTAATTAATTGATTTTAATATATTTTTTTAGGGTGTGCATCAGAAGTAGAACAAAAGAAATTTGTCTATTTTTCAAATTTTTATTAATTTAAATGAATAATTTAGTGAAAAACTTAAAAATTGATGTATTAAAGAAAAATTTGTTTTTTTTTTGTCTATTTAATTTGTTCTATTTTCGACACAATATTCAAAAATATGTAGCAATAATAAAAAATAAATGCATCAACTTCAGATTTTTGATCCAAAAACAAAATTTAAGTTTGATGAATTTTCAAAATCAAATTCAATTTTTATTTCGAAAAAGATTAGAGGATTTAAGTAATCATAAATAAACTTCGTTATTGATTTTGAAAAACTGTAATTTTTTGAAAAATAAGTCGTATCAAAATGTTAATAAATAATTTTAAGCTTCAATTTATACACTGATAGAAAAGTTAGCTTTACTCAAGAGAAGAAAATTTTATAAGGAAAAAAATAAATTTTTTGGGTCCAGAGAAAAAATTTTTGAACTAAGATAGAATTATTACTTGAAAAAAAAAAATTTCTTGGCTCAAGAATTCTTCTCTTGTCTCAAGAAATTTATTTTTTTCTTTGTAGTTTTTTTAATTCAAAAATTTTTGCTATGAGTTAAGCGAACGTTTTTACCAGTGTTGCTTTAAAAGCTCTAGCAAAAAAATTTTTTGAACCTCGATTACTCTCAAATAAAAGTGAATCCCAAGAAAAAGTATTTGCAAATTTTCTTTCAAATTTTGCTACAATAAATCAAAATTTTGAACGAATATGTACGATACATTTTTTTATTTAAAATATCTTCAATTGTTTTCCTTTTTTTGCTGGCTATCCTCACACATAAAATCCACTCTTATAATTTAGATGAAAAATATGAAAATATATATGTGAAAATGAAGTTTGCCGACATTTCAAAATTTTTAGAAATTTTTTATTGAAAAAATTTCAATTAAATAATTAAAAAAAAAATTTGAAAGACTATAAGTATAATTTTTTATGAATATCTTTTTAGTTGTAATTTAATTAATGAAAAAAATCAAAAATTTTCAGACGTCTGCTAACTTCAGTGTCATAAATATATCATGTAAGCAAACTATTCGTAACGTGATTGGTCAAATATATCATAAGCATAAGAATATATGCAAACCGTAAACTCAGACGCTTGCGCGGGCAAATTTGAATTTTAGTTGATAAAAAATTTCTCAAATGATACTTGTCTCTAATAAAAATCGTAAATTAAAAATACAAGATTCTTGGGATGATTTTTCTCGAAGAATTTTGAAGATAAGAAACTACTATTATCCAGTCAGCAAGCAATTTGTTCTACTAACTCACATAACATAACTCTTTATTAATTTTCTTGTTAGACCGCACCTATTAATTTCTATTTACTCGTCTTATTTATTCGTCTGTATCCACTGCACTAATTCATCTTCACCGCCGTTATCTACTTCTTCTGCGCGGCACCTTATACTTAATATCCTACCGCCTCATATTACTCACACAATACGCGGTTTTATCCACGCTAGTTTGCGACTATTAATAAATTTGCGAGCGACAGTTCATATCCGTACAGTAGCTAACTTTTATTTTTATTTTGATGGCTCGCAGAAATCCGACTATTAAATTGAAAATGAGCTATAAAAATCCAATCTCCGATCAATATTTATGAGCATGCGTAATATTATAATTATAATTATAATAAAAATGATATTTCAATAAAAATTGGCCAACAAACTATTTATAAACAAAAAACTAAAAAATGTTAATGCTTTGAGATCGCTATTTAGTAATATAACGGTACTCGATGCTACGTGATTTTTATTGCCGGCGGCTCGTTGCTCCAAATTCGTCGAAACCGGTCTGCGGAAATTTCTTATTATATCCTACTATTGTAGCTTACAGTTTCTGATGCTTGATACACGTTAATTTAAAGTCATTCCGCGTATCGCCTCTTACCTATATTCCGTACTTTCTTTTCATGCCGCATTTTACGCCAAAGGTCTAACGATTTTCCTTTCACCAGTCTCATCACTTAGATACTCGTAAACCCTCGAATAATAACGCTTCAAAGCTTTTACAGCCATTGTTATTTGTCATTGTTCAATTTTAGGAAGAAAATTTTTGGATACTCGTAATTTATCCTTCGGGATTTATGGATTTGCAAATATAAATTACGTCTGAGTGTCAAAAAATAGAAAAATTTTGATACAGATCAAAATATTCTACAAAAAAAAAATATGTTATATTTTTCATCCGGAATTTGAATTTCGATTACTCTCTTTAGAACCCAAAACGTTTGAAGGTGTGCATTTATTTCACTTTGTTAAATTTCAATCGGCTTTTATATCCATATGGTACTTACGCAACAACATATGTCCTCGGAGATACTGAGAGAAAAATGTGGTCCTGTGAACTAGGAAAATCGATATGGTTTATTTATTTTTTTTTTCGGATCATTAACATTTCTTACGGGAATCCAGAAGAATTGTGGAGAAGACTTTCTGGACTTTCGTAGGAATTTCTGTGGTTTTCAGACATGAGATAAGCACAGTGAACGTCTATCGATTTTATTCAGCAATTGATGGGAATTCACACAGTTTTCTAGATAGGTTTGGGAAAATTGTAACAATTTTGTCTATTCAGTATCGATAACGATAACTTAAGGGAATCCCGAGGAATTTTGGAGGAAGTCCTGAGGATTTTCAATAGAATTTTTTCTGATTTCAAGCTACACAGCGAAAAAAAACATAGGGATTTTTCCTGTTCTTGCATTTCGAAAAAATTAAAAATCCATTAGATTATGGACGGTGTGTCTTAAATTGCCATAACTTTTTTAAAAATTGACTTATCGGGACGTTTTTTTTTTTCAAAATTTTTTTTATTAAATGTTCTTTTTGGAAAAAAAATAGAAAAAAATTATTCGAACCTATCTTCATCGTTATTTTTTAGATTTTCCATAAAAACTCCGAATTTTTTGATGACAAACATTTTTAATTTTTTTTTTCTTTCTTTCATATGAAACTTTGAAATTTTCTACAAATATCCTGAAAATTTTAGAATGGTGTTTTTTCGATTTTTCTTTTTTTCAAATTGAAAAAAAAATTTTGTTTCATGTCATAAATGAATTTTTCTTACAGAAGCTTTTTTTGGAAACTTCCGGCCAAATTTTGAAATTTCAGCGGAAATGCCCAAACAAAGCTCTTGTTAAAAAATTCTCTGAATATCAAATAAATTCTTTACGCTCAAAATATGTCAGGAAATGCCCAAACACAACTCCTAGAAAAAGCAGAACCAAAAATTCCAATTTTGATAGGTCCATCATGGAAGTTACATTTTGGAACACCCTAGTGTACTAATTGTTCTAAACGTCAAGTATATTTTTTCCAAAAAAAGATTATTTTTTAAACTTTTCCCCATAAATTAGATTTAGATAGCAATTTCCATATAAATTTGTCGATTAGACAAATAATTCGCGAGATAATAGGAAGTTGATGACAGTGATAATAATTCGAGCGATTACATTCCAATCATAAGCAGACACTCCAGACAAAGCCCGGGGTAATACAAATAGTGAGAGGTACATGAACGTAATTGATATAGATTGATATACAGACTGTGGATATATGGAGTCGGATATATGCGAGGATAGATAGATAGATAGAGATATATATGACAAGTATGCAACAGCGATGTGAGGAACGTAGGAAGTTCATCCGGGTCAGCCGCGTTATCAATCATCGGACTCATGAATGGACCACTGAGTTCGGGGCGATGTCGTATCATAACTTTAATCAAAAATCATATTTACCGGGTCCTTTTTCACCCGCTTCATCTTTTTGCTGTCTAGTCTGTTCTGTATCTAAGCTTTACTTTTTCAAGCTACGCCAAACCAGAGGAAAACGCCGCTCTTGCGGGTTAGGTGATTGATAGATGAGATGAGATACGATGAGTACTTAACGAGTAAGATCTGATGGTTCAGTATTAGTATAGCAAGAACCTTCTCATCCTCCATCTTCTTCTCCATTTCCATCATCTTCTTCTTCTTTTTCATCCCGAATCTTTCATCTTCAGCAAGTGGATATAAGTATAGTAGATCCACCAGCAGGCATTGATATCGATTGAGATATGATGACAAGAGCTGTAAGATTATGAGTTTTAAATTTCCCTCGTGTCACTTTCCAATCGGGTGTCGCGGGAACAATGTAATTCCGTTTGGAAGATCCCTTATTTCAATTCCACTAAATCCATCGAAATTTTATTTAAATCTCCTATTCTTTATCATTTAATATTTGCCTAATCTATTCCGGTTTTAAATGCCTCGGAATGAAAACTGATTGGAAATTTTTTCACCTTCGATGTTTGATCAAATAAGACTTTGTAATGGAAAAATTGTTGAATATTCATCATGCCATTTCGAGTGAGGAAAAATGAATCTTCAGCTGCTGATTGTTTTTAAAGTATGGATAAAGTTTTTTTCATTTCAAAGGAACCAAATCTTCTCTTAAAGCTGGTACCTGTCAAAAAAAAATTTTTTACACTGATAGAAAAACAATCTTGATTTAAGAAACTTTTTTTCTTCAAAATTTGAACTCTTGAAACTAGATATAGATATATTTCTTTCAAGAATTTTTGTTTCTTGGTTCAAGATAGGCGATAACATTGATTCAAGATGTTACCGACTTGTGTTAAGAATGGTTTTTTTTTTTGAGTCATTAATTTACTTATTTCCAAGAAATAATTTTTTTTTGGTGTAACAATTAAAGACTATTTAGTTTTTTAAATATACTTTGATGAATTATTTTAAGTTTTTTAAACGACAATGTTATTATGGTTGAAAAAATAAATGAATCGATTGAAGATAATAGAGCTCTTAAGCCAAGCAAATCTAAATCAAGACAAGAAATTCTTAAAGCAAAATAATCATTTGTCTTCCAAAATAAATTCTTAAATCAAGAAAATATCTCTTGAGTCAACATAAATTTTCTATCAGTGTAGTAATACAAGACACAGAAACAGAGGGGCAAAATGAGATATGTTAAAAATTTAGTAAAGAAATTTTTTTTTTATTTCTGTCAATTTTTTTTTTTAATTTTTCAACATTTGTACACGTACTTATTTTTAGTAGATTTATATATGTATGTATTTATATATAACGCGGCTTGTCAGCTCGATAGCGTTTTCAATTTATAACCGATTCTTCTCAAACTCAACATGCTTTATCTATCAATAAAGACCAAGGTTAAGTTCGAAGAAGAGCTTAGTCAGGCGAGTAGTTTGAAAATTACAGGATTTTGAAATTTTGAAAATCCTAAAAATTGATGTTTTTACCAACTTGATGTAATTACTGAACTAAACAAGATATTCAAATTTGGTAAATTGCATCGTAAAGCTCTTTTATTAAGCTTCAATTTTCACTACTTAGAAGTGGTAAACGCCTGAATATGACTCCTTTTAGAGTTTGTTTAATGAATCAGTTTTACTGTTGCAGCCGTTTTCGAATTATTGACTGTATCATAGCATAAACATGATGTAGATTCAATAATCCCGATATTGATCAGTCTTTTGTCTAATATATTCTGGTAAGTCATCAGTAAATTTGTCACAAATTATTTCTAAATATTGTTTTCTTCAACTAAAATTTCATCCGGTTTCAAAATTCTGAGTAACTTGGAAATTCTTGTTTCTAAACAGTTATTTAAAATTTGGACATTGATATTTCAAATCTCATAATCTTCAAAATCATTTGACAAATATTTGAAAAACTATTTCTTTACAAGATAATTTTTTGAACAAAATAAGTTCTGAATAGTTTTAAATTTATTATTGAATTTTGTTTTTAATCAATGAATTAATTTATACATTATTAGTGTTGATATTATTTAATTAAAAATAAATTTTCTTCATTTGAGAAATCTACTTCCATTTTGGCTGCCGAAGGGTCTTTTTTTTATTATAACAACTAAATATATGTTATGTTTATGCGTAAATTTTGATTTAAAGCATAATTTGAAATTGATAATTACATACAGTATGTAAAATTAAATGACTCGATTTTTTTAATAAAAAAAAAAAAAAAAATGATCAAATCGAGAAATACTTTTGAAAAAATTAAGAAAAAAAATTCTCGAACGAAGAAAAATTTTTTAGTTCTAGAATCAATTTTTTGCTTGACTGAAAATTCGTGAAAAATTATCTATCCACCTATCAAACCTTATTAGAAAATTTTTCGACAAGTAGTTTTCTAAGAAGACTATTGAATTTCGTTTGCAGCACAAAGCTTTATAAGAAAAAAAGAGAAAAATAAACTAAATAAACAGATAAAGCATTTTAACAAAAGCTGTACCGTAGCGTAAAACCACGTAATGCAATGTTCAATAAAAATCTTTTGATTTGATTTTCCACGCGTCTCAGGTCACAGCTCCTCCAAGTTGTCTTCCGCTTTATAACGGCCCGTTACCCACCAATGCCACTGGTGCTTTGTCATATTTTACGCTCACCAACTCTTCCAATCTCGATGACTTTCTATCCTCATCTTTTTGCTGAGATTTATTTATAAAGCGCCTCCTAATCACAAATCAAACAAATCAAAATAAGTTAAAAACTAAGATCACTGAGCGAAAAAAGTCGATCGGATAACAAGAGCTCTATATATATACACAGAGTGGCACGAAAAGTGTACGTATGCCAATAAAAGGATCTTGTCCAAACGCCTCTCGAGATTTTGCTTTATTTCGACATCACTGATCTGCCAATACTTCGCCCACTAGAAATCGTGCCAAACTATTTTCATTGGTATCTATTTGTGCTCTGTGCTATATATCTCTGTAAATGTAGATACAATGCACGAAAAAGATAGATGACTATGCGAAGATTAAAGGAGTTAAAGTAGAGGAGAATAGAAGCTGAATTTTGAGGACAAGGATAGACGTTGGTCAAAGGAACCTTCACAAAAGCGCAACTGAGTTGCTCGCAGAACCAGCTTAGGATATCCTGGTAACTTTTGCCCTTCGTACTTTGTACCCACCCTTAGAGTAAACTATAAACTACCGTGTGCCATCTATTTCATACTCACCATGCATAACTACAAAGCATCGGCGCTTAGACTTCAGTGTACTTTAAGCTCAATCTCTGTACACTAGGATCTGTGCTATCATTCTATGATCCCTACTTTCTGACGCTAAGGTTATTTTCTCTAAATTAGTAACCTGCGGTTATTAAGAGCTTTTGATGTGTCTGTCCAATTAAATCTTTTGAATTATAATGAAATCTAAGCTTCAAAGGTACAAAATCCAACTTTGAGATACTTTTACAAGTATGTCTTAAAGGGTCATTCTGGTTCCAAAGCTCCAAAAGAGGCAAATATTAATGATTCTGTTACACAGAAACTTTTGTAGATATTAATATAAAATTTATTCAGTTCAACAAATATACTCTTGAATCACACGAAAAAAAAAAAATTTTTTTTTTATATTTTTTATACAAATAACCAACGGTTGAACGGAGCTCTTCCAAAACGTTAGTATGTTGTTGACATACGGGATAACTTGATATCGGCTGATGTGAAACACAAAAACCAAAATTATCTACTAATATTTATTAATAAATAACAAAATGATGCACACAAAAAAAAAATTTCTTGCGCCAAGAAAATTTTTAGGAAAACAAAAGTTATTTTGGAGCAAGAAGAAATTTTCTTGGCTCAAGAAATTTATCTTGTCTCAAGAAACTTTGACTTCATTCAAGAAATTTTCAATCTTCCTTGATATTTTCTTGAGCCAAGAAAATTTACACTCCAGTCAAGAATTTTTTTTTTCAGTGCAAGATTAAACTTCAATCTGTATATTTAAATAGTTATTTACTTTTTATAACATGCCTGTTTTGAGTAAATCAAATTTTCTGTAATTTTCAGCCCAGTTGTTTCCACTGTTGCCCAAATATCTTCAAAAATCCATTAATTTTTTAAATTGCATCGTTCTTCAAAAGATTATTATGATTCATTCCACTTTTAATCACAAAAATTTACATGACACTAAAGTAGACAGATATTAAAAATTTTTTTTGAATTTTATATCAAGTAAATTATCATAAAAAAATTTAATTAAAAAGTTCCACATGTAAAAATTAATAAAAATTACAAGTGAAAATTTTTAGAAGCATTTTTTTGTTGCAATTAATTTGTTAAAAAAATTTTTAAAATTGACAGCTAACTTCAGTATTATAAATTAACCTTTATTTTTAAAAAATCACACAAAAAACCATTTTCGATCCAGGGGAGAATATGTTTCAATTTGGAAAACTAAAAAAAAGTTGAATATTAATTAATTACATATCAAATATTGTTTTTAGAATATTACTTCAGAATTTATAATAACCTAAAAACTGTAACAAAAATAAATCGACTATTAATTTTTTACTCACAAAACTTTGGATTATAATTAACAATGAAAATTTTTATTTACATATTTTCAAAAAAAAAAAAAAAAAAAATGGAGTTGATCAATTAAGTTTTTTGGCAGTTATCGTGACCACGCCGGTTTTCATACATACATCAAGGACACAGACGTCCACGGAATAATTTTTTTAAGTGTCATAATACTTTGTAGGTGATAAGAACAATATTTTTTCCAGTGAAATGATCATATGGATGATAAATGATAACAATTCAAATGAAAATAATAGAAACTATGAAAGTAACGACAACAATGGGATGATAATAAACTAGAGAAAAAGAAAAAACGGGTAATTAAAATTATATAGAGTAATCAACGTGAACAAACTTTAAATGCGATTAAAACACCATGAACGACCGCAGTCTCTACGTGAGGGCGTTGTAAAATTTAGCTCTCTGACTACTGTGTACTTTTATCGCTTCACACTCGCGTACACACGTATATGTGTTTAATCCCGGTATTATACCGAGCGTGTCATTGTCGGTATGACCGGGTTGGTCTGCTTCAGTCTTTGTTCTCTTGAATTACGGCCTCGAACTTTTCGTTAAAAGTTTATTATTAAGTTTGATTGGCCGTATTTTGTCGAGTAAATAAATGCCATCAGCGAAAATAAAAGGTTGAATAAGCTAAATTAATTTTAATTTCAAAATTAAGGAAAAATGTCATTTGGGTTTTAATTTCTTTTCTGAATATCATTTTATATATATATATATTTCAAAGATGAGAATTATTGATGGACTTTTTTTGTTAAATTTAATATTTTAGTATTTAATATTTTAAGTCTGTTTTCAAATTATGACGTTTGTGATACTTGCTTAATCCTTCGTAATTTGGCATTTAGGACATATCGAACCTAACATGCTAATATGGCTTAATAAGCCTGTACAAGTATGTCCTAGTATGGGTAAATTTGATGTTAGGTCAGATAGGGTTATAGATGATCAATCGAATTTTAAGGGTAATAGTATCGGTTACATGATAATTGATCCCTGGACAAAATATCCCCGTGACAAAATATCACCGACAATTGATACCAATCAGACAGAATTTGTTAATAAAACCATATTGTAATCGTGTTGCGCCCTTTTAACATGGATTTTGTGTGTGTTTATTCGATATTAGACAAACATATATGCTTTTAACCATGCTGTGCCCTTGATTTTTTTTTAACTTTCGAAAATTATAA